>PVIU01013944.1:0-53870 GCA_004026605.1 Ondatra zibethicus | reverse complement strand
TCCTCCTCCTCCTCCTCTTCCTCCTCCTCCTCCTCTTCCTCCTCCTCCTCCTTCTTTTCATTCTTCTCCTCTTCATTCTCTTCTCCTCCTCCTCCTCCTTTTCCTCTTTCTCCTCCTCCTCATCTTCTTCTTAGCAGAGTTAATCATACATCAGCTTCTGAGCTTTCACCTAAGAGATTAACCTACTTGCAGTTTACAGAAGCATGGTTCAGTGAATTTTACTCCATTGTCGTACCTCTCCCATTGCTCTTCCTCAAAATTCTAATTTTGATTTCGAAGGCCATAGGCAGTCAGCCCCAAAGCCCTAGATTCTTCAGAAACTTTATTCATCATAGCAAAGTTCTTTTCTGTTTCAGTATAATTCTTTTGCCAAGTTTTATAATCAGGCAAAGAACAATTTCTGCATTTTTCCCAAATTTCCCCAATTCTTTCATGAGTCAGATTTTTTCCCATAACCTGCTTTACAGCTTCAATGCCTGCCTGCTCTATCAGATCAGGAAAACTCATATTATCATACAACACATCCATATTTTCAGAAGCTTCTGGTGTGGAAGGAAAAAGAACATGAAGAACAAGTGCACTAGTAGAACTGCTATACCCAGAATCATCTGTAACATTGACAAATGCGTATGCAGACGCCATAGAAGCGGTCCTTGGGGCACATAGGTGTTTTCTCCTTGGCCCTCAAGTAATAGGCTCATTTAGCTGCCACTGGGTTTTCTGGAAGGAACTGCTTCCTGCCTCTCAGGAACCACACGTGGAGGGGGCTGTGCTTTGCCATCTCAGGCATTTTTTAAGTGTATTTCAGGCCAGTGAGAAAGGCAACCCTCCCCAGCCAAAAAAAAAAAAAAATCAGGCAGGTGGGAAAAAAACTGCGGACAAATAATACTTTCCTGAGTTTATTTTCATCTGTGATGATGTTGGAGGCTCTAAATAGATCTCCTTAAGCTTATAAGAAACTTTCTTAAGAGGCAAAAATGTTAGCTATATAAGGTTATTATTATTTGTAGTGTGTAAAGAAATCCATGTTCTGAAAAAAGGAAGGAGACTCATTTTTGAGTCATAATAGAAGTTTTTGGGAACCTGAAAATGATTTTGGTTAAAAGCAGTAACATTTATTTTTTTGTTTTTTGTTTAGAAGAATGGATATATATGAATTAAGAAGATGCCTCCATGAAAAATCAGGAGTATTTAAGAGCATTTTTAATTTAGAAATGAGCAAGGGAAAATTAGAATCCTGAGCTTGTGGCAGTTATTGTTATAAGTTTATCAGATTATTATTAATGTGAAAATTTGAACTTTTGAAATCTTATTACTCAAGCCTTTTAATCTCCAGACCTTTATAACTTGCTTTTACATATCACAATAACTTTCACTTTACATACTCAGGGTATATTTCTCTTTGCAAAATTCATTTTCACATCCCCATACTTAGAAAATCTTTACAAATAACTTTCATATAAACTTTACTGATTTACTCAAAACTAAACTTCTGCATTTTATATCTCAAAATACTCCTTTAGACTCAAAATAGAACTTACTGGAACCTCAGGGAATATTTAAGTTTTATCTTTTCAGCATAACTTTAGACCTATCTTAAAATTTTTGAACGTTGTGCCATTTATTTTTACATATTTTCGTCAGGTGTCATTCTCTAATGGAAACGAAAGTTCTTAACCAAAAATACAATACATAAGGGGATGCTTAATCAGAAATACAATATATAAGGAGATTGGTAATTATGATGTATCATGAGACAATTTAGGCATTGTAGACAGATAAAAATGGCTGCTTTGTGGGTGAGGAAAAAGTGTATTTTAACTGTTATGAGGATAACAGGGAACATGGAGAACATGTAAGCTCAGATATTTTTAAAAATCAGTTTAAAAAGACAGTTACATTGTGGCTACGTTTATATCTATACCTTTAAGGTAGATGGAGTTTAATAAGACAATTGGACAGTTGAAGAAATGGCCCTCGTGTTAGGATGAGAGACTTTTAGAGTTAAATGAAAACTGTAGGATTTAACTTAAAGAGCAGCAGCAATGAGCTTTTTCTGGGCTGGCCGGCTGGGAGGGTATGAGAGGTGCAGGCTGCTGAGTCTGCAGACTATGTTCAAAGTAGGGGGATTGGCAAAACACAGCAGTGTGGGAGATGCAGAGGACAGAAATGGGAGGAGAGCAGAATTCATGAAGCGGCATTTCTGCAGTTCATCTGATGTCTCCAAGTGAACTGAGAAGCCCTGTAGAATTTTTACAAATCGACTGAGAGAGTGTTCTCTCTCCTGAATTTGTCTGGGATGGGCTAACCGGAAGTTCCTGGCCACTTTTTTTTTTTTTTTTTTTTTTTTTTTGTAAGTAAACCAAGAGCTCAGGGAGCCTCATCCAAATAGAGAGAAAGAGAAGGAGAGACAGATTCTAGGTGCATCCATGCTCCAACGGAGAAATACTTTATGAGATTTGGAGAAATCCTTTGAGTTTATGAATCAGCTTGAGGGATTGATAGCTGTAGGCACAGGTGCTGTCTGTCCTTCTGTCAGCAAAGCCTGCTCTGTATTTTAAATGAGGAGCAGCAGGGCATCTGGGCTCCAGGCAGCAAGACAGTTCCAGGAGTTCTTGGGGCAAAATTTAACCACTTAGCCTCTAGGAGTCATAGTAAAGCAAGTTGTTTGGAATAGGCAGAGATCTGAACTGCCAGCCGGGAAAACGGGGAGAACGTGGCAAAAATATTATTGACCCTTATTTGCATTCTCAGGCGCTCTTTCTAAGTGGTTGGGTTAGAAGGAACAAGGAACAATGCTTAAAGGGCACTGAGAGAAATTCATTCATCTTAACAAAGCATTTATTTCCTTCATGCCAGTAGTGATCTTCTGGTAAGCATTTGGTCAGAAGTGAGACCCCAGCCCCCTGACACCCTTGTATCCAAGAAGTCTGGGGTGTTTGGTGTGGAAACATCACCCCATCCAGTTCAAGCCCCCTCCCCTGGGAGTTGCCATAGTCTGAACTCCATCTCCAGGAAAGTCCCCCCAAGCAGTGATCCCTCGCCAGGGAGGGTCAAGAAAGCCTGCCAAGTGGTGGTCCCTCCTCAGGGTGGGTCAGGACAACTCCCACAGTCTATTTAGGCTGCCCCCCCGAAAAGGAACATGTGGTCTCCCGGTTTTGCGTGGTCTCCCCTTTTCTCTCTCCCCTCGCCATGCTTTTTCCTGGCCACCCAGTAGTGCTGCATTAAACATGGGCATCTTTTATTCAGTCTAATTTGGTCTGATTGGAATTATTTGCATCAGCAGAGAGGCTCGCCCTAAGGAATATTCCTAACAGTAAGGACTCTTTAAAGCACTGTAAATTTGCAAGTATCTCTGGGAAGCTTCCAGAAGGGACCTCCTGAGGTGCCCTCCTAAGGGGGGGATTAGGGGTTTCCTATTCACCCCTCCAATGGCTACCTGGCTTCCAGGAACTTGCAGCATTCTCCAGTGAGGGCTAGGCTGTAGATGAATACTAGGGAGATTTCCCCACTAGTGAATATCCCAGGACACCACTTCTTCAAACTGGGATGGTTCTGACATGCACTACCTCTTCTCCCTGGATAGACTTGTGTACCTACTTAGCTAGTTCCCTCATTACCTTGGTACCAAGTAAACAGGATTCTTCATGGTCCGGCCATTTAGACCATTTCAGGATCCAGCTAAGGCCAGTGAAGGAAAGTCACTAAGGGGATATAGGGAGAAACAATGTACTCATAGGCAATTTTTCTTCAATGTGTCTCTTTACTGTTCTCTCTTCCTTGTACACTGTTTTAATTTTTCTGTCCTGTCTATAACTTCTGAGCTTGAATTTTCTCTTTCAATCCTAAATTCAATTTCAATTTTCTGCTAACTTTTGCTTCTGTTCCTGCTTCTTCCTTTACCCAATAAGGAAGCAACCAGAGAAGTATAGGCAGTCGCAAATGTTTATGAATTACAGGTAAATGTGAACATTGTAGTGGCCCTTTTTGTCACAAGCAGGCAGTGGGTGCGTACTCAGTAGGAAAGGTAACAAGACCCCATGGTTTATTAAATCTACATGAAGGAGCCTGTGAGAAGAGCCAAGTGATTTTTTATTTATTTATTTTTTTTTTTTGCTTCAGGTATTAGGTTCTGTGGTGACCTGGGATTAGGATCACCATGGAGAAGGTCATATGAAGGCTTGAATATAGATATGGGTATCTCAATATTTTTAAGCAGCCTTGGGTGTCATTTAGAGTTCATAAATGACCCATTCATAATTGGAAAGGTGGGGAGAAATCTGTGTGGATATCATACCCCAAATAAGAAAAAAGTGGCTGAATTTGAATTTTTTCAAAGACCACCTGAATATCACATAAAGTTAATTGTTGAATCACGAATATTTTTAATTGTATTATTGAGCTAAATATCTTTCTCCACTCCACTCCCTTCTTCCCTCCTCCCCTTGTACTTTCTCTCATGATCCCCAAGCTCCTGCTCCCTATTTACTCAGGAGATCTTTTTCTACTTCCCATGTACATTAGATCCATTAGGGCTCTCTTTGTTGTCTAGATTCTCTGAGATTGTGAGTTGTAGGCTGGTTTTTCTTTGCTTTGTTTCTAAATGCCACTTATTAGTGAGTACATATTTTATTTGTCTTTCTGAGTCTGAGTAACCTCACTCAATATGATGTTTTCTAGATCCATCCATTTGCCTGCAAATTTCAAGATGTCATTTTTTTTCCCCTCTGTGTGGTACTCCATTGTGTAAATGTACCACATTTTCCTTATCCATTCTTTTGTTGAGGGGTATTTAGATTGTTTCAGGGTTCTGGCTATGACAAATAATGCTGCTATGAACATACTTGAACACATGTGGTATGATTAAGCATCCTTGGGGTATATACACACAAGTGGTATTGCTGGGTCTTAAGGTAGGTTGTTTCTTAATTTTCTGAGAAATTGCCATCCTGATTTACAAAACAGCTGTACCAGTTTGCCATCCCAACAGCAATGGAAGAGTGTTCCCTTTATCCCATATCCTCTCCAGCATACATAGTTAATTTGGGAGTCCCGTCTGTGTGCTGTGATTACCATTAGTGAATAAAGAAACTGCAGTGGCCTGTTGATAGGGCAGAACTTATGTAGGCAGGGAAAACTAAATGGAATGCTGAGAGGAAGAAGGCAGAGTCAGGGGGCATCTAGGAGCTGCTGAAGATAGACATGCTGAAACTTTACTGGTAGGCCACAATCTCATGGTGATGCACAGATTAATGGAGATGAGTTAACTTGAGATATAAGAGTTAGCCAATAAGATGCTAGAGCTAACTGGCCAAGCAGTGATTTAATTAATACAGTTTCGGTGTGGTTATCTCAGGGCTAAGCTAGCCGGGAGGCCAGGAGGAACAAGTGGGCCTTCATCCTACAAGTTGTCATCAGTGTTTTTGATCTTGGCCATTCTTACAGGTGTAAAATGGAATCTCAGAGTTGTTTTGATTTGTATTTCTCTGATAGCTAAGGCTGTTGAGCATTAAGTGTCATTCAGCCATTTTAGATTTGAGAGTTTTCTGTTTAGGTTTGTACCGTATTTTTTGTGGGGTTATTTGTTCTTTTGATATCAACTTTCTTGAGTCTCTGTACATTTTGGAGATCAGTCTTCTGTCCGATGTGGGGTTGCTGAAGATCCTTTCCCATTCTGTAGACTGCATTTTGTCTTGTTGACCATGTCCTTTGCTTTACAGAAGCATCTCAGTTTCTAGAGGTCCCATTTATTAATTGTTTCTCTCAGTGTCTGTGCTATTAGTGTTGTATTTAGGAAGAGGTCTCCTGTGCCAATGCGTTCAAGTGTACCTCCCACTTTCTCTTCTATGAGGTTCAGTGTGGTTGGTTTTATGTTGAGGACATTGATCCATTTGAACTTGAGTTCTGTGTATGGCAATAGACATCGATCTATCTACAGTCTTCTACATATTGACAGCCAGATATGCCAGGACCATTTGTTAAATATGATTTCTTTCTTCCATTTCATATTTTTAGCTTCTTTGTAAAAAATCAGGTGTTTGTAGGGGTGTGGATTGATATCAGGGCCTTGGATTCAATTCCATTGGTCCTCCTATTCTGTTTTTATGCCAATATCAGGATGTTTTAAGTATTGTAGCTCTGTAGTAGAGTTTGAAGTCAGGGATTGTGATGCCCAGAAATTCCTTTATTGTACAGGATTGTTTTGGCTATTTTTTTTTTTGCTTTACCATATGAAGTTGAATACTGTTCTTTCAAGGTATGTAAAGAATTTTGCTGGGATTTTGATGGGCATTTCACTGGATCTGTAGATTGCTTTTGGTGAGATTGCCTTTTTTAGTATGTTAGTTCTACCTACCCAAAAGCATGGGAGGTCTTTCCAATTTTTGGTGTCTTCTTCAATTTCTTTCTTCAAAGATTTAAAGTTCTTGTCATATAAGTCATCCCCTTGTTTGGTTAGAGTTACTCCAAGATACTTTATGTTATTTTTAGCTATTGTGAAGAGTGATTGTTTCTCTGATTTCTTTCTCAGCCTATTTATCATTTGTATAAAGGAGGGCTACTGATTTTTTGGAGTTTATCTTGTATCCTGTTACATTACTGAAGGTGTTTATGAGTTGTAGAGGTTCCTTGGTAGAACTTTTGGGGTCACTTATGTAAACTATCACATCATCAGCAAATATTGAGAGTCTGAATTCTTCTTTTCTGATTTGTATCCCCTTGATATCCTTTTGTTGTCTTATTGCTTTAGCTAGAACCTCAAATACTATATTGAATAGATATGGGGAGAGTGGACAACTTTCTCTTTTTTCTGATTTCAGTGGAATTGGTTGGAGTTTCTCTCCATTTAGTCTGGTGTTAGCTGTTGGCTTTCTATATATTGCCTTTATTATATTTAGGTATGTTCCTTGTATCACTGCTCTCTCCAATACCTTTATCATAAAGGGGTGTTTATTTTGTTAAAGTCTTTTTCATCATCCAATGAGATGATCATGTGCTTTTTTTCTTTCAGTTTCTGTACATGGTGGAATACATTGAATCATCCCTGCATCTCTGGGATGAAGTCTACTTGGTCATGGTAGATAATTTTTCTAATATGTTCTTGATTTGGATTGCTAGTATTTCATTGAATATTTTGCATCAGTGTTCATGAGTGAGATTGATCTGCAATTCCCTTTCTAAGTATTGTCTATCTGTGAATTGGGTATCAGTGTAATTGTAGCCTCATAAAAAGAGTTTGGCAATAGTCCTTCTGTTTCTATTGTATGGAACAATTTGAGGAGTATTGGTATTAGTTCTTCTTTAAAAATCTTGTAGAATTCTATGCTGAAGCCATCTAGTCCTGCAATTTTTTTGTTTGAGAGACTTTTTATGACTGTTTCTATTTGTTTAGCAGTTATATCTACTTAATTTGCTTGTCTGGTCTTGATTTAATTTTGGTACGTGATGTTTATCCAGAAAATTGTCCATTTCTTAAGTTTTTCAATTTTGTGTAGTACAGGTTTTCAAAGTGAGACCTACTATTCTCTGTATTTCCTCTGTGTTTTGTTATGTCCCCCTTTTCACTTATGACTTCATTAATTTGGATATTCTTTCTCTGATTTTTGGTTAGTTTGGATAAAGGTTTGCCTATTTTGTTGATTTTCTCAAAGAACCAACTCTTGGTCTCATTGATTCTTTATATTGTTTTCTTTGTTTCTATTTTGTTGATTTCAGCTCTCAGTTTGATTATTTCCTGCCCTCTAGTCCTCCTGGGTAAGTTTGCTTCTTTTTGTTATAGAATTTTAGGTGCTCTGTCAACTCTCTAGTGTGGAATTTTTCCAGCTTCTTAATGTAGGTGTTTAGTGCTATTAATACTGTTTTCATTGTGTCCCATTAATTTGGGTATGTTGTGTCATTATTTACTGAATTTATGAAGTCTTTAATATCTTCCTTTATTTCTTCCTTGACCCAGTGGTGATTCAGGTGAGCATAGCTTAATTTCCATGTATTTGTGGGCTTTCTGAAATTAGTGTTGCTGTTGAATTCTAACTTTAAGCCATGTTGATCTGATAGGATACCTGGGGTTATTCCAATTTTTTTTTTGTATCTGTTGAGGTTTGATTGTTTCTTAGTATGTGGTCAATTTTTTAGATGGATCCATGAAGTGCTGAGAAGTTACATCCGTTTATGTTTGGATGGAATGTTCTATAGATGTCTGTTAAGTCCATTTGAGTCATATCATCTATTAGATCCTTTATTTCTCTGTTAAGTTTCTTCGTGGCAGTCCTGTCCAGAGGTGAGAGTGGGTGTTGAAGTCTCCCACTATTAGTGTGTGGGGTTTAAATTGTGATTTAAGCTTTAATGGTGTTTCTTTTACATATGAGGGTGTCCTTGTATTTAGGGCATAGATGTACAGAATTGAAATTTACTCTTGACCGATTGTTCCTGTGTCAAATATGAAATGTCCTTCTTTGTCTCTTTTGATTGATTTAGTTTGAAGTCTATTTTGTTTGATATTATGCTTCTTTGTTAGGTCCATTTTATTGGAAATTTTTTTCTCAACTGTTCACTCTGAGGTGATGTCTGTCTTTGAGGTTGAGAAATGTTTCATCTATGCAATAGAGGGATGGATTCTGTTTTTGTATCCAAGCTGTTAGCCTGTGTCCTTTTGTAGGTGTGTTGAGTCCACTTACATTAAGGGATATTCATTAACAGTGATTGCTAGTTTCTGTTATCTTAGCTTTTGTTCTTGATAATGTTATTTTGTGTGTTTTTCCCTTCTTTGGGATTTGCTACTGTGAGATCATTGATTGTCTGTGATATTGTGGATGTGGCTAACTTCCTTGGGTTGGAGTTTTCCTTCTAGTACTTTGTGTAGGGCTGGGTTTGTGCTTATATATTGGTTAAATCTGGGTTTGTCATGTAATATCTTGTTTTGTCCATCTATGATGATTTTAAGTTTTGATGGGTATAATAGTCTAGGCTGCCTTCCATGGTCTCTTAATATCTGCATAATGCTTGATCACGACCTTCTGTCTTTCATTGTTTCCACTGAGAAGTCAGGTAATTCTGATTCTGATAGGTATGCTTTTATATGTTACTTGATGTTTTTCCTTTGAAGCTCTTAATATTCTTTCTTTATTCTGTGTGTTTAGTGTTCTGATTATTATGTGGCAAAGGGACTTTATTTTGGCTGGCTCATGCCTGGTCCCATATAGGTTGCTATCTCAAGCCTGCTCCCATGGAGGTCGCTGGCTCAGGCCTGCTCCAGCAAAATTTGTTGGTTTGGGTCCCTGGCTGGTGCCTGATCCCATAGAAGTCCCTGGCTTGGGCCCAAACCCTCAGAGGTCTCTCTCTCGGGCCTGCTCCCTCAGTGGTCACTCCCTTGTACCTATTCTTCTAGAGGAGGCTAGCTGGGGCCTCCTCCCATGGAGGTCACTGGCTCAGGTCTGCTCCTTTGGAGGTAACTACCTCATACCTGTTTCTGCATTGGTCGCTGACTAGGGCTTGCTCTGCCTGAGGATTCTGACTCAAGCCTGCTCCCACAGAGGTCCCTGACTCAGGCCTGCTCTGGCGGAGGATCCTGGCTCAGGCCCAGTACCACAGAGGTGTCTGGCTCTGGCTTGCCCCCTTGGTAGTCACTCCCTCATACCTCTGAACCAGGAATTGTAATACCTCTTGCTGTTGTAGGAGGCTGCTTGTTCGTTTCCTGCTGCTCAGCCCTAAATAATGCCACAGAAACCATATTATTTGCAATACTGTTTGGCCAATAGTTTAAGCATATTTCTGGCTAACACATGTCTTAAATTACCACATTTCCATTAATCTGTGTATTGCCACAAGGCTGTGGCTTTCCAGGTAAAGTTCTGGTGTCTGTCTCTGGCGGGGCTACATGGCTTCTCCCCGACTCCACCTTCTTCCTCCCAGCATTCAGCTTAGTTTTCCCCGCCTAGCTAAGTTCTGCCCTGCTATTGGTCCAAAAGCAGTTTCTTTATTCATTAATCGTAATCACAGCATACAGAGAAAAATCCCACTTCACCTCCTACCAACCTACCTAGCTCCATGATAGCTCTCTCTCTGACTAAAAATAATTTAAAAAACAACCTAAAAATCAAAACAAACTAAAAAAAAATACCAAAACGAAACAAAAATTACATAAAAACCACAAGGATTCTGTTTTGTGTTGGTCAGTTAACAACACAAAATTCTCAATATAAAATTATCCTTCATCCCAGGTACCACCCTGGAATATGGTTGATATACCCAGGGACACTTTATTGGATAAAAAACTGATTTTCCTTTCCCAGCAGATACCAATTATATATAACTTCCTGGTTAGGGTGGGATTTTGTGTCTACTTCCACTTTTCAGTGTTGGTATCCTGACTGGCTTGAGCTATGCAGATCTTATTTATCCTTCCTTCGAAGAGCCTCCTGTTCTCCCTGGTCCCTTAGTAGCTGCCTAAACTGTAAGGTTATACAAATCAAAGCACACATGTCTAAAGCTTAAAAGCCAACATCCACATATAAGATAAAGTATACAGTATTTGTCTTTGGGGGTCTGGGTTACTTCACTCAGAATAAGTGATTCTAGATGCATTCAGCAGCTGGATAATGTTCCACTGTGTAATTGTACCACATTTTCAGTATCCATTTATCAGTTGATAGGCAGCATTTCTGTCTATAATAGCAGAGCAGAAGAGAACATAGAGAGAAAGTGTCTCTGTGGTAATATGTAGAGGCTCTGGAGCTATACACAAGAGTATTCCAGCTGGATCTTGTAGCAGATCAGTTTTCAGGTTTTGAAAGGGTTGATGGTTTCTAGAAGATGCACAGCTTGGTTGGTCATGTTTGTATTTTCTGCGCATGGATCTAAAAATCTGGCATTACATTATTTGAAGTGTTTTGTGGCGTACCTATCCAGTCTTATATATGTTAGGTAGATGTTCTGTCATTTTGACTGATGCAGCCCACTCTGTTCCTGGCCTTGTGTGGCAGCTATGTGGTCCCTGTATTCCATCCTATTGAGAGAATTGTAAAAACCCTGGTAGAGAGCTGTTTTCCAAGTCGGCAGTTCTCACAGAGGAACAGAGCATGTCTATAAGGGAATACCGACAAGGTGGCAAGAAAGAACTTGGAGTTCTTTGGCTCATTAACAGAAGAATGGGTCCTTAGGGAGTGGAAATGGACTTGGTAAGTTGGGTGTCTGACGTGGATAGGCTGCAGCAGGACAGAGGGTAAGTCTAGAAAGAACAGAATGGAGGACAAGAAGTGGTGTGGGACAATTCTGTATTCTGTCAATTATGTTTTAAATAAATGCTGATTGGTCAGTAGCCATGCAGGAAGTATAGGCAGGACAACCAGACAGGAAGTAGAGACAGGTCAAAGAGAATAGGAGAATTCTGGGATGGAGGAAGCCCATTCCTTCCCAGTCCTGTCCAGATAACAAAGAAGGAAGATGTGACCTGCCCCACTGAAAACGGTACTGAGCCATGTGGCTAACATATACTAGAATAATGGGCTAATATAAGTTACAAGAGTTAATAAGAAGCCTGAGCTAATGGGCCAACCAGTTTATAACTAATGTAGATCTCTGTGTGATTTCTTTGGGATTAACAGCTGTGGGAACTGGGCAGGACAAAAACCCCAACAAACAGGCCCTCCTGTTACAAAGAAGGAAGATGAAGGTCTCCTACCTAAGTACTAGCTTAGTATAGAAGCTGTGGGTGTCTGCTAGAGAGAGTCTGTGGGTCAGCACAGTGAGAAAGGAAAGCAGATAGCCTAGAAGGAACACTGAAAGGGACAACAGGAAGATCTAGGAGCACAATGAGTCTGCACCAAGAGCCAAACTGGATTTTTTGTTACATTGTACATCAGTTTATAAGATATTTTAAGACACATATATTGTTGATGAGTACTATGCTGTTATGGGAAAAGACTGAATGAAGAAGTTATGAATATAAATTATAGAAACCCAAGAGAAATACAGACTTTGCAGGTACAGATGTAGCAGCTACTAAGCCATAGTCTGTAATCTCTAGGGCTGCAAAGGATCTTGGAAACAAGCAGATCTGGGTGTGGGCAAGGATTCCAAGAGGCAGTTTCTACAGATACTGTTTTTGTAAGGCAGGGCCCCAACATCTGTGTCTCAGCAACATTCCTCAAGAGAGCCTCTTGCCAAATTCTATACCACTGAGTTAACCCAAATTTTAAGTGACTTTTAAGATCAAATGTCAAAGAGTCATTTCATATCACAATAACCCTGTCATTTTATAGCAACTATAGCTTCTATAAGAAAGAAGGCTGAGAAAGCTATGCTGATCAAACCAATAACAGCACCCCTCCATGGCCTCTGTGTTAGCTCCTGCTGTGGGACCCTCACCCCTTATTCTCAAAGGGATGAGTATTTCCTAGCAGAATGTTTTTCCGGGAAGATAGTGGCCTTCCCCTCCCACCCGGGAGATTCTGAGCACAAGGTCACTTAGACCAGCCATCCACCTGGTACAGGCTGATAAAGATGGCCTGACTCAGGATCAGTGGCCTTACTCTAAAAACAAGAAAAAAGCTGACTTAGCAGGATGGGAGGGAGCAAAAGTCTTGTCCCGGAAATTTGTCAAAGTCTCTTTATGTTATGTTATGGTAATTGTTACTTTGTTTTCTTTCTCTCTTGACTTCTATCCTTTAACATCCTAGGGTTCCTATGGAGCCCCAGTCCTCTCTCCTCCAGCCATTAGGGACTGAGAGGAGAGAGGCAACATCTTAGAGAGCGCCCAAAAGGAACTGGGGACTGAGAGGGTAGGGAGTGCATGCCTTTGACTTGGAATGTCTTTAGGGGCCACTACATTGGGCAAATGGAGTTCCAGGAAACTGTTGTCTCATTGTATATTATGTTTAAGACTGGAATGACGAGGACTGAAAAAAAATGAGACAAAACTTAATTGTAAAAATACAGATGACTTGGCAGCAGCCCATCTAGGGTCTGTATCCCTAGCCCTGAGCCAGGTCTGATGACAGGGAACACACTGCCTTGGTGCTAAGAGCTAAACCTTGAGACTGCCGGAAATGCAATATGGCAGAGGATCTGGATGGGGCCTGTGGGGCTCTGAGGCCAGGGAGCAGGGACACAAAGTCATCATGCACCCGGCTGAGGGCAGAGGGATGTCTCTTCAGAAGGCAGGCGGAGGAGCTAATGACTGAGAGAGGCTGGCTGCAGCAAAACAGGGCAGCCCCCTCTCCTCTGTTCTCTCTCTGTATCTTGAGGGTCTTTGCCTTAGGCAGCAGAGAGAGGGACCTACATGCGGGTGGCAGGGAATTGACTGCTTGCAATTGAAAAACTAGGCAAATGTAAAACAGAATCTGAGATCTTGATCAGAAAAAAAGTTAACAAAAAACTTTTTAAAAAAGCATTGGCAGCTAAGGACACTCTCTGTGCCTCTTCTTTTCTACACCAAGTTCTTCAGTATGATAACAGTCAAGGTCTCTTCTGCTTTCTTAACCCTTTCCTGTCCTGATACTGCTTATAAGAAGTTTTTAAATATACCAAACTATAACTTTAAAAAATGTTAATTTTAAAATAAATGTCAAAGATGCATTATGTTTAAAAATGCTTTTGTTTCCACAAGAAAAAAAATATATGGGTTACAAATACTTATCACCTTTGATTAAGATACATATTTCTGCTTTTGTTTTATGCAATGTTCTGCTAAATAAAATCACAAAAAGACTTTGATAAAAATTTACATATTGTCTAAAAATTTAAAAAAGTTTTTAATGGAGGTTTTTATATTGTCTAAAAAGCAAAAAAAAAAAAAAGCAGGAGACTAAAATAATAAAAAAAAGTTTGATGTCTGGTTTAACCAATAAAACAAAGATATATAGAGAGAGAGCCAAACCTAAAAATTACAAAAGGTATATAAAAGTCACAAAAGGTATAAAAAAATTATAAAAGGCCAAAAGATGTTTACTGTAATTTCTTATACCTAAATGTTTAATGGTTAATTCTGTTGTATTTTTTTTTAAAAAAAAGCTTTGTTTGTCTTGTTAAAGGGTCATGGTTATTTCTTTAAAAAATTATATATGCTTGTTTTGTTAAAAAAATAGCCTTTGGTAATTATAAGTCTTATAATTTTTCTCTGAGCTCTGGTCATTAGATTAGGGTTTAGAAAAAAATTTAAATGTCTTTTTAATATAAATAATGTTAAAACTGTTTTATGCTATTCTTTATTGATAGGCAAGAATGTCAGTTACCACTGGGAATAGCTGGAACTAGACTCCCCCCCAAAAAAAGTTACAAAAAAACCCCACCAATGCTGAATGATAGTCACCAAAGGTGTCAACTAATGTTTAGATTTTAGCCTCATTGTTTTTGCTAAAATCATTAATTTAAAGGTTCAATCTGACAAAAATATGGTATATAGTTCTGGTCTATTAAAAATACAAGTTAATAATCAGTCATCCTCAAAGTACTAATATAAGTACAGAAATAAGCCTTATTTAGTCCGCTGTATATGTTTTATAATTTAAAATAAAGTCTGTCTAATCAGAGATACCTGGACAGCCCTAAATACTTCAGAGATCTATAAAAAAATGGCATTTAAAATAAAGTTTAAAAAGCTTGTATCAGACAGAGACTCCCAGAACCTAACAGGTCTCCAAAGAAGACTATAGGATACCACGATGTCTCCACCTGGATAATGACAATGCTGACCACTGGGCAAGGTGCCCCGATGCTATGACCTGCTGCCAGGACCCAGCCCAGACTGTGGATAAACAGCAGGACCTTGGAGAATTGATTGCACCACTTTTGCCTGACAAAATAAGCTCAGTCTTTTCTATGTCCCTCTTCCACAGAAACCACTCACCTTATGGGCCTGGTAAACCTGCTGTTCTGATACTTCTGCCCCCAATGCTATGGAGACCTGGGTATGACTGTATGTGGGCTGGTGTCTGTCGTTTTTGTTTTGTCTGTACTTGAATATAATTTATTTATCCTTCTAAGATCTCTGATTGTATTAATGGCTAGGCCAGCTATAATATCAGTTTAAGAGCAAAACGTATCCAGATCCTTCCACAGAGCTATAGCCAGCTTGTTAGCTCATTATATACAATGGTCTAAAAATATAAAAGTTCATAAACATTAAGGGTCTAAAAAGTAATTTAAAATAGTACTAATAAACAATAAAACAATGACTATATACTGTTTGGGTTACAAGCTCAAGATTTTCTGTGTTTTTGCTGGGACTCAAAGGTATGAGTCTATTGTTACTGTTTTACAGATATCTGTTATTTGCTATTTCTATAATACAGATTTTAATATGGGCCTAAAAGTTTCAAATGTATTAACTTCTGTTCCTAGTTTAAATTTATCTCAACAGGTTTCCCCTTGGTTGGAAGACACAAACAAGCATGGATGACAACCTGCTCCAAATGACTGTGGACCATGGACTTGCTAAAAACTGATGTGGACCAATCTAGCCTATGTAAATGCTCCCTGGCTCTTCAACAAAGTCCACAAACCAAATGTTCCTGAAAATGTCTCTTTTTGACTAGCATTTCACCTTTGTTAACCCTTGACAACAACGCCCCAAAGTCAGCTGAAGCAGTTAAAAGAATACATTGTCCAATAATCCCTGGTTAAAATGCTAAGTCAAAAGAAGCATAAAAAGACTCTCTAATTATAAGAGACAATTTGGTCAAAGTTAGCAAAGCCGGTTCATAATTGACCCCTTGGACCAAAAAGGAGAAGGGAATGTGGGACCCTCGCCCCTTATTCTCAAAGGGATGAGTATTTCCTAGCAGAATGTTTTCCCAGGAAGATAGTAGCTTTCCTTCCCCCTCCCACCCGGGAGATTCTGAGCACAAGGTCACTTAGACCAGCCATCCACCTGGTACAGGCTGATAAAGATGGCCTGACTCAGGATCAGTGGCCTTGCTCTAAAAACAAGAAAAAAGCTGACTTAGCAGGATGGGAGGGAGCAAAAGTCCTTGCACCCATCCCAAAGCAGCTTTAAAGAGCATCTTTGAAATTATGCCTTGAAACGCTTACCCCACAGAAGAGATACAACTCTTCTCTACCTCACTGCAGTTGGGTCAGAGATGGGTTCCAAACATGTTTGTATTATGCTAATTAAACCTTGCTTATTACAGTCTTGGCCTCTCTGGTGGTCTCTCTCTGGGGTTCATAATCTGGGCACAGCACCTGCCTCCAATTTCCTGATCTGCTTGACTTTCTGTCCTGATTTCCATCAGTGATGAACAGTGATGTAGAAGAATAAGCCAAATAAACCCTTTCTTTCTAACTTGCTTTATGGTCATGGTGTTTCGTCAAAGTAATACAAACTCTAAGACACCATCCATGAATCTTATTTAATGAACTCATCAAAGATGTTTCCATGGTCACTCATGCATGGTTTATTTGTTTTTGTTTTGTTTTGAAGTAGCATCTTTTGCAGCCCGGGGTAGCCTCAAATATACTATCTACCTGAGGATGACTTTGAACTCCTGATCTTCTCACTTCTCAAGTAATGACTGTAAATTTAAATTTTTGCTCAGCCAGGTCCTGCAGCTGTTCAGTCCCAAACTAACACACAGAGGCTTATATTAATTATAAAATGTTTGGCTAATGGTTCAGATGTATTACTAGCTAGTTCTTACATCTTAAATGAACACATTTCTGTCATTCAGTGTATCACCACAAGGCTTTCCAGTAATGTTCTGACATCTTTCTCCATCAACAGCTGCATGTCATCTCCTTGACTCTACCTTCTCTCTTTATATATCTCTTCAGATTTCCTGCCTGGCTTTACTCTGCTAAGCCATTGTCAAAACAGCTTTATTCATCAACCAATAAAAGTAACAAATATAAAGAAGGACATGGCATATTAAATGACACTATAAGCTTGTACCACTGCACCAAGTTCAGTAAATTCCGTGACTTTTTTAACTTTAGAAGTAGCGCAGTTTTTAATACCATATTTTAGAATCATGCTTTTAAAAGAATCCGTAATTTATTATGAACCAGATAATGCCCAATGATGGATTCATTTAGCGGATATATGCTCTAACTGTGAAGATGTAAAAATGTAAAGAATGTAAGGTTCTCTAGGACAAATTATCCTTTTTCGGGTAAAAGAAATTTGATTGGTTTCCTCTCATGATTATTATCAGTGAGACGAACTAACATGCAATACTTACTTAAGAACATTATCTTGGTGCTAGGTACTTTTACCTTACAATTTAGTTTGTCACTATCTTATGAATTTAAAAGAAAATTGACCATTGCTTATTTAGATTATAACATAAACTGAATAGAAAAAGTCTTCATTAGATACTTTACATAAGCTGTCCTTTTTTATATTTGTAATTTTTATTTCAAAAAATTGACAATCCCATATATGTTCATAACGCATTTCAACCATACTCCCTCTCTCCGACCTTTCTTATTTCCCTTTCAATCTCTTCATACAACCCTCTTTACAAGTGTCTTTCCCACATTCCTATTTTTGTGTTCTCTCTTGTGACCCACAGATTTTAAGCAGGGCTCTCTATGTGACTCTGGGTTTTAGACTATCCACTGGAGCCTAGCTGGCTCTCCTGTGAGTATACACATGAAATCAATGCCTGCCTATCTATCAGAATCTACCAGTAGCTATAGTTCAGTAGAATGGAGTATGGCCCTCTTGAGTCCCTCCCTGACCCTTACTTTGTGGATGAGGGACCCAGGCTTGTACAGTTAGTTGTAGATGTTGTAGACAGTTCATGGTTGCAGGGGCTGTGTGTGTCATGCCCATAATATAGCATTTCTAGCTGTTCTTCTAATCTTATGGCTCCTGTACTCTTTATATCCCTCTTCCACACAATTCTGAACTTTAGAGAAGATGGTATGGGTGCCCTGTTTAGGGTTAAACACTCAAGAGTCAGTACCTTGAGCAATCATAAGTCTCTGCACTCACCACAGTTCATTACAGAGGGATTCTTATCTGGGTAATGCTGGATGTAGCCTGTGCCCATAAGTATAAGTAAAAATATTTAGAAGACACTTTGAAATCAAATCAATTGTAGAAAATTTCTACCAAAGAACCTAAAATCCCAGTTGCTGGTTTTTGGTTGGATTTACAGAACAACAACAGCAACAAATAAATTTTGCTCCTGTAGAGACCAACCTTCAGAGCTCAGGACCTGAAGGACTCCACAGAGTCAGGGGACTAATCACTCCATAGACTTCTCTACCTGAGAAGTAAAACTTAATCCTCTGGGTTTAGTGATTGGGACAAAACTTAACTTTCTGTGGCCAGCAAGCAAGGGAAAGACACACATCTCCAACATGTCAGGATCTCAGCAAGGGAGATAATGAATGGCAAACCTTCAACTGGTCAGAGAAACTAAGAGGAAAGGGAGAGCATGCAAGCTACTGAACAGATAAAGGGGCACACAAGGACTTTTCTGAGGGCCAAAGCTTAGTTCTTCATTTTATTGTTCTTTTTGTTGCTTGTTCTACTCTTTACTTTTTCTTTTCTGTTCTTCTACCCTGATGTTTTCCTTCTTTCTCTTTCCTGATGACTTCCTTCTCACTACTTCCTGATGACTTCGTTCTCCTCTCCTTCCTGATGACTTCCTTCTCCTCTCCTTCCTGATGACTTCCTTCTCACTACTTCCTGATGACTTCTTTCTCACTACTTCCTGATGACTTCCTTCTCACTATTTCCTGATGACTTCCTACTCACTACTTCCTGATGACTTCCTTCTCACTACTTCCTGATGACTTCCTTCTCACTACTTCCTGATAACTTCCTTCTCATTAATAACTGATGACTTCCTTCTCAAAACTTCCTGATGACTTCCTTCTCACTACTTCCTGATGACTTCCTTCTCCTCTACTTCCTCATGACTTCCTCCTTACTACGTCCACATGACTTCCTCCTCACTACTTCCTGATGACTTCCTTCTCCTCCACTTCCTGATACCTTTATTCTGGATAAATTTTCCCCTTACAACTTATACAACCCAGCAAAATCTTTCAAA
This sequence comes from Ondatra zibethicus, assembly GCA_004026605.1. Lineage (NCBI taxonomy): Eukaryota > Metazoa > Chordata > Mammalia > Rodentia > Cricetidae > Ondatra > Ondatra zibethicus. The sequence goes on along the minus strand of PVIU01013944.1, from coordinate 34,872 downwards.
GAATATAAATATGACAATGTGGTTATATTTTATTTTTAACTGAATGATTACAATGAATACAAGTAAGAAATAACATGTTTCCCACTTCCCTTACATGATTAAATATTCTGCGTATTACAGGTGAAAAACAAACTATGCCCAAGCACCCACATACAGTTAAATATTTATCTTTTAGACTTCTCATAGATCAAGAGCATTTCAGTCATAACTACTTACCTAGGCAGTAGCTTTCATAATTGTCTGACAAACAGGTTATTAGGTTCACTTTTCATATTTTAGAGTCCTGTCCCATTATGCTAATTAACCATAAATTCTTTGTTTTCTAGTTACATGAAGTCAATTGTTTACAGCTTTCTTTCAGCTATGGTGCACACTGAAACCTGAGAACACATTTCCCAATATCAAAAAGAATTTGAGCAAACTCATGGGACTCAATTGTTTTCCTTAATTATTAACCTAAACAATAGTCTATTTAGTTCCTAAGAGAAACTCTTAACTTCTAGTTTTATGACAATTCCTTGTTCCTATTTTCTATCCTCTCCAGTCCTTGCTGTATCAGGGCTGTGGACAACAGTGTTTCCGTTTACCTATATTAATTTTCGCACTAAACTAACCTCTATCATAATTCCTTTCTAAACTTGGTAAAAACCCTCAATCATCAAAATTCTATTTGAACTACCACTATTATTGTAAAATCATTACTTCAACTAAACAATACAGCTTGAGAGGAAATCATCTTCATTATAATCCACAGTTAAAACTGCCTTCTAGATCATGGTATTTCCGTGAGATAATCACACTACATTAAAGACAGTGGAATCCCTTTACACTTATTCATACCATGGCAAATACCAGAGAAAAATGGCAGCAGTAAAAATGTAAAGGCACAGCAGTAGAAAGAGACATTCTGGTGCCAAAGCCCTTAGGGCCTTGCCTATCCATGATCCTCCCATCAGTGTCTTGAATTCTGGTGGCAAAACTCCTGAAATTCAAGTGCTACCTACAGCTCCTCACACATGATCACCCATTGGTAAAGTTTTAATTTTTTTAAGGTCAGTTTAATTCAAAGAAAGTGGAAAGGTGATTTAAAAAAAATGTCTCTTTTTCATAAAAGCTAATAACCGCACATAGGTAAATGATAAGAGGATAATCGTCACACAAGCTAAGGCCACGTGATTCTTCCAAAAGCCCCAAGATGAGAGGTCGATGCCCTGGATCATCAAATATTCTTCACCAGTACATCTGTAATTTAACACACACAAAAATAATGTCAAAGCTTATTCAGTACATTCACTGTTCCTTCCTTTTAAAAACTCTATTTCAGCACATCATTAAATCTTCATCTCTATATTTAGTTGATAGTAGTACTGATGTACTTACAATTTTGTTATATATTATTATGTCAATCTAAACTACTTGAATGAGGTCCCTTTGTTAATTTCAAAACCATCCGAAGAAGCACAGCTATCACATCTATTTAAAGCATAGAGGAAGTAGGCTTAGTAAACATGGATGACGTCAGAGAGTCACACTAAGATCCAACTTTATAGTCTTAACTGTCATTCATTTCTAAATCTACAATGCTGCTCTCTTCAAAGGACAAAGGCGCAGATGAAGGACTTGTTTCTCCCAAAGCAGAAAACCTCAGCTTATTAATTACACACAGAGACACTCTAAGAGACCAAAGCGTTGTGTAATTCTGCTGACTCAGCACCTAGTTGCATCGATTTCTAGACTGAGGACCAGAGGAGACTAACTGTTTCTGAGAGGAGTCAGTTCATTGTTGTCAGCTCATGTACTAAGAGAGTAGTGACAACCATGGATGCTCAGCTATGGAACATCCCCAGGAGCCCATGGCTACAGACAGAGCCTGGGTAGCACTTGCAGCACAACAGGATGCAGGAACTCAGACACAGGTTAGAAAAGCAGCTTCTGGTAAACGACAATACAGCCTGTGTATCTCCATCACTGTATGTCTCAATCTCTGTGTGTCTCCATTCCTGTGTGTCTCCACCCCTGTGTGTCTCCATCCCTGTGTGTCTCCATCCCTGTGTGTCTTCATCCCTAGGTCTCTATCCTTATGTGTCTCCATTCCTGTTTATCTTTATCTCTGTGTGTCTTCATCCCTGTGTGTCCTCATTTCTGTGTGTCTCCATCCCTGTGTGTCTCCATTCCACTGTATCTCATAGGATTTAACAGTTCCCAAATCTATGGAAAGGGCAGATTTCTTCTTCCTATTGTGAAGACAATCCTTTTTTGAGTATGAGGTCTGTGGATACCTTTCCTTGGTTTCTCTTGACCCATCCAAGGCCTCCTGACCACAAATTGGAAAAGAATTTGTATTAGAAAAATACCAGACTATACCAGGAGAAAGGAGATGTTGGAAATAAGATATCCCCCATACTTGTTTTCTTATCAGTAATTCAAATATAAATTTTTGTTACTGTTATTATAATTTTGAGCATCCATCAACGATTTAATATATCATCATATTCCTCTCTCATTTATATCAAAAGCAAATCAATGAGAATAATTATAGAAAGTGAAGATATTTTCAAGGCATTAGACAAAATTGATATTTCCTTCCATCATAGTAAGATGTATAATCTTCATTATTCATTGTAGGAAAAGGCTTGATAGGACATTTTACATACACACACACACACACACACACAAACACACACACACAGAAACCACCCTTTGATTTCTTTAAGTCTTTCAGAGTATGCAGTGGAGGCCCTTATGTCTATGTGTTGCTTTCATTGATTGAATAAAGAAACTGCCTTGGCCTTTTGATAGGGCAGAACTTAGATAGGCAGAGAAGATAGAACTGAATTCTGGGAGGAAGGAAGCAGAGTCAGAGAGAGCCACTATGGAGTTGCCAGGTCAGACATGCTAAATCTTTCCTGGTAAGCCACGACCTCATGGTGAACACAGATATATTAGAAACGGGTTAAATCAAGTTAAATCAAGATGTGAGAGTTAGCCAATAGGAGGCTAGAGCTAATGGCCAAGCAGTGTTTTAATTAATACAGATTCTGTGTGATTATTTCGGGTGTAAGCTAGCTGGGTGGCCAGAACAAGAGGCCCCGCTCTCCTTGTAACAGAGTGGTGCCCAACGCGGTAAACTAACTCCATGTAAAACCTAAAAGGGCTTAAAAAGAAATTCTTCGAAAAAAATTGCAGAGTTTAATACAGTATTTTGCTGTTTGCCACAGAAAGATTTCCCTGACTCAGTAATAAAAACAACAACAACAACAACAACAAAAAGTCGCACCATTTTAAAATGAGGCTTCCTGGGCCCTGCTACTGGTACAGACTCTGGCTATGGAGCATTTGTGGGCCCGGATGTTTCTGTGCCCACTCAGGGTCGGGAGGAAAGTATCTGAGATCATGCCCGTGGCTCAGCTCTTCCTGCCTGGGCAGATGGTGGGATCAGGCTTAGGCAGGCAGGAGAGCAAGGCAGATTCCCGCTGCCATACACAGAGATGTTTCCAGGCTGCAGGGCAGCTGGAACAAAGCAGGCCCTCCCTCCATCAACAGTGCAGCAGAGCAAATACCCTGAAATCTGGAAGGGAAATTTCACTCATTTTAATCCTTGCTGTCCTGAAATTCTTGGACTCTGCTCAAAGGTGCCACAATCTACACATGTGGAAACTGTATGCCCTTATAAACTATCAGGGCAGTCTATGTTAAACTCAAAGGTTCTGGAACAAGTCAAATCCACAATCAAGACACCAAAACAATTTTAAAGGCCCCAAAGAGCCCTTTCTGCACATTTTCTACACCATGGAGCAGTAGGATGGGAAACATAGCCACCTGTGCATTAGTTACAATGACTCACTCTGGGGAACCAGCAGAAGACACGGTTAATCCTCAAAGTAGAGTTTTCCTTCTAATTCTAGTAGCAGTCTATGTCCCCATTGTGACACTGAACTCAAGCTTACATTACTAAGTTCTGACATCTACTGATTTCTGCTGTTTTGTGTTCTGGACAGAAGTTTTGTCCCAGGAGTTCATTGTGCAGCAAAGCCTGCAACACAAACAAGAACAGAGAAAAGCAAATAGTTTAATATTTTTACAAATTTCCAGAAAATAAACACAACTATAACTTCAAGTTCAATATTGACTGTAATTTGTAAATATATTTATTTTTTGCAAAAATATTCTCACCAAGTTCAGTCGTCCCAACAAAGCAGTCCCCTCCCCCACACTCAGTGGGTTTAGGATTGAATTGATGGGGTTTCCCAATTACTAAGAGGTGGACTTTCCACCTAGACTACTCCAAGCTCCTCCTTCTCTCCCAGTCTATAACCCTGTAAATACTATATTTAAAACAATACTACTGATTTATAGTAACATTATTTCCTTACTTGTTTTCATCAAAACCAGTTGTGATTATGGGAGTAAGAAAGTCTACTGAGACACACTTTACTGCAGAGAAAGTTTGGCAAAGCCAATATGCCTATGGGCATCACATAGTTTCTCTTTCTTTTATTTTTCTTATATAAACTATGTATTGCAGTCACTGATCCTTTCCTTATTTCCTTATTGGGCAGAATCACAACTGTTTGCTTTTCATCGCATCAGCTATCTTTCCTCTTTACCCTGGGATTCTTCTCACCCTTTATTTCCCTCATATATCATGTGACTTGGGAAAATCCCCGATGACTCACTGACCTTCTGCTAAAACCAACAGGAAAGTTCTCATCTTTTGCTCCTGGTAGGAAAATCCTGGGCAGTGACTGGTTAGAGATTACATCTGGGGAAAGGACTTGGTTGGGAATCATTTAAGTTGCTACAGTTGGAGAACCCAAGTACAGTGACAGACAGGACAACTTACTGTAAGACCATAATGCGGGATGCTGATGTAGTGAATCCATGAGAGCCCAGGTATGAAACTTCCTGAAAATACTGACAGACTTGAGAAAAACTGTGAAGGGCAAAACCATGAATTAGAACCAGTCCAGTGACTAAGAATTCTAGACAACATCCTCCCTCTTTAAGATTCCTTCATCCTTCTGACTGTTTCTGCTCAGACAAACTCTTAAAATGTTTTTTCAGTTAACTGTAAGCAGAATTCTTTACTCTTTGCAAAGCTAAGGCTCCTTGTAGGGTTTAAAAGAATAACTAGTCATACTACTCTGTAGAAGCCAAACTTACAGCTATTACATAATATTTAAAATGTCATGCAATCTATGAATATTCTTTAAATTTTAAGTACACCCATCCTATGCATTTAAATCCTCTTTAGATTCTTCATAATACCTAATTTATGCAGATATTATGAATGATGGACTGTTGGGGAAAGGGTCACTTCTTGTTGGTTCCCGGCCATTTAGCCCCAAAATAATCACACAAAAACTGTATTAATTGAATCACTGCTTGGCCCATTAGCTCTAACTTCTTATTGGCTAACTCTTACATATTAATTTAACCCATTTCTATTAATCTGTGTATGGCCACGTGACTGTGGCTTACTAGCTAAATTTCCAAACTCTGTCTCTGGCGGGGCTACATGGCATCTCCCTCTCTGCCTTCCTTCTCCCAGCATTCAGTCCGGTTTTCCCTGCCTACCTAAGTTCTGCCCTATCAATAGGCCAAGGCAGTTCTTTATACATTAACCAATAGAAGTAACATATAAACAGAAGGACCACCACGGTGGGAACACCAATGAAATAAAATGAACAAGGGACAGCTATGAAGTTCATATAAAATTTGCCCTATCCAGTGTTGGATACACTAGAATATCCTAAACAATGACTGTGTTTGCATGCATACATACTGCACCTGACCAAATGGTTATACAGAAAACACATCATTTGGCTTTGTAACTAATACTAAGGTCACATATAGAAGCTTTATACAATAGCCAGTTGTCTTAGGTCCTTTCATAAGGCTGTGATAAAGCACCAGGACAAACATAGAAGAGTCAGGAGCTTTTCCAAGTACAAATTACAAACATAATGGGAACGAAATGAGGGAAACAGTCTCATTCACAAAAAACTCAAAAAAGTATGGCAAGGAGAATCTTGGAATAAATCTAACCAAATAAAATACTTGTATACTAAGAAGTTTAAGACACTGAAAAAAAAAGAAATTGGAAAAATATAAGATATACAGACCACCCATGTTTAGATTTCCTAAGATAAAAGTTATGAAAATGTCCATTCTACCAAAAGCAATCAATAGATCCAATGCAATCCCCATCAAAATTTCAATGCAATTCACAGAAATTGAAGCAAAAATATTAAACTTCACATGGAAATAAAAAAGACCCAGGTTATGGGAACAGTCCTTAACATCAGCAACAAACTTGTCAGAGGTATCACCACCCATTTGAGAGAGAATCCATTCCCTTGTTGTGTGAGGAATAATTTATCCTCTCTATTTATAAGAGGCTTTCAGTGGGCCTGTCTGCACATGTGAGAACAAGAACAGCAGACTCTGGCAAACATGACCACCCATGTGTCCTTCTCTCATGAAGAGGACAATATGTCATTTGCTCAGGTAGGACCAGGGCCCCACTCAAAGGAAAAGGATCCTTGAGCCTGGGGATGTCCTGCCACACAGGTGTATGAATCACTCCTTGGGCACATGCGCTGTACAGTTTACCCAAGTATTCAGGTCTATACATCAGTTTTATAAATCATTTAGCAAACGTAAAAAGAGAGTAAACTCTACCAAAACCACGCCCTTTAGGTTATGAGGGATTGTTAGATTCCTTTTGGGAATTAATTTTAAAGACTGCCTGGATGATCCAAAGAGGACAACTTGGGACACAAGTGCTTGTCCAACAGATAAACCTTTCTGTTTTTTTCTTTGTTCACTTGTTTATTTTGTTTGTTTTCTTAGGTAAAGATAAGACTAGGCACTCACCAAAACAAACTCTTATTAAAGTTGTTTTACTTACATTAAAAAGTTTTTATTATTATGTTAGAAATAATAAACAAGATTTTTGCATTTGAATTTTTTATTTATTCGATTTTTAAAAAACACCAATCCAACTTCCCACTTCCTCCCCTTCTCCCATTCCCTCCACATACCCTCCCACCCTACCCCCATCCACACCTCAGAGAGGATAAGGCACAATGCTTTGTGAAAGGTCCAAGGCCCTCCATACTATATCTAAGCTGAGTAAGGCATGCATCCAAAGAGAATAGGTTCCCCAAAAGCCAATAGGGATAAATCCTGGTGTCACTGCCAGGGACCCCTCAGCCTGCCCCAGCCATGCAACTGTCACCCACATTCAGAGGGACTAATTTGGTCCTATGCTTGTTCCTTCCCAGTCCAGATGGAGTTGGTGAGCTCCCATTAGCTCAGGTAGACTGTTTTAGTGGGTGAGCCCATCATGATCTTGACCTCTTTGCTCCTATACAAGTATTTCAAATGTTAATTTCCCTTGTGCTAAGACTGTCCATTTCCTCTGGGCAATGATGTCAGTCATCAGCCTTTCACTTAGATGTACTGTGTTCCACCTCTTCAACCTTCCGAACTGTGCTCTTGGTTAACAACACAGTAAAGGGACCCCCAGGTCTGCTTCAACTTGTTTTCTGTATTGTTTTTCAGATTTTTAGCAGTATTTGGTTCCCAAGGAGGAAACCATGAACTGGAAATTTTAGCAGAGAAGTCTAGGTGAAAACTTTGTAAGCTAAGAAAAAGCAAAGTGAAGGAGCAATCTCTGACACAATTGATGAGAAACCTACTTTATTCCCTCGTGGGAAAGCCTGTGGACTCAGAGAGGCCCCAGTCCTTCCGAGAATGGCTTTAATCTTAAACAAACCTGTGTAGTTCTGAGTTACTCTAAGATAGTCTTCATCACACCAGCATCAGCATGGGGAAGGGAGGAGGCTCTACCCATCTCAGGAGTTGGTACACTCCTACCAGTGTTAATTAAAGTTCTCATGTAGTTTGTTTATTTGTTTCTTTGGTATTTGTGGAATTTCATCTCGGTTTCTAACCCAACAAAGGCCAGTCCACTTCACAGAATGTAGGGAGACTTCCAGGAGACAGTTTAATATCATAATATCTGATGTACTCCTTTTGAAATTTCCCCATATATTCTCCAGGAAAAACCTACTCTGTTGTCTACCCGTATTCTCCTCCTTAAATACATAATCACACATGAGAAGGGAAAAGGAGTGGGGTAACACAGGTTTGTCCATATTATATGGACATATTCAGTCATTTTTAACCCTCCATCAATACACTAGAGTCACTGTAGAACTGCATTTCATTTTTAAAAATCTTCTGTAACAATGCTCAGGCAGTTCTGGGCTCCAAGGTGACTGGGTTTCCCTTCTACACTCTGAGGTAAGATGACCAGAACCAACAATGGGCAGAACTCATGGAAATGGTTCCTTGGTCTTGCTGTTTCCACTGTGCCTTGGGGTCCATGCTCTGGATGCCAGCAGAGCCAATCTCTACAGATCATCTTGTCCACAAGAGCCATGTTTGTCTACTGCCCCATGCCCTGAGAGTCGGGAAGTTCAGCAATGAGGCAGATGAAAACACTATCACCATACCCCAACAAGAGTGCCCAAAGAAGGTAGAGAGTCTTAGGTCTAAGAACCAGAATACCAAGGCCTCCTTTATAGAAACTAATCTACAGTCCTACCCAGCATGCTTGGCAGTCTACTCTGAGTCCAATCCTTAACATGATAGAGCAGAACTTTCCATCAGTTTTTCCTTGTCTCTTATATGTGGTGACTTCCATCTTAATTGGGTGTTGTCATTATGGGCAGTGAGCTAGAAATGCTGAAGTTTACAGTAGGAGACTTGGGGTGTTCCAAGTATGCTCAAAGACAGTGAGGAGCCCACTGGGGTTTTTTCTGCTTTTCTTTTTCTTGGTGATAAAGAAACACATGGGGGACACTAAACAGACTACTACAATGGCACTAACCATTCATTTCTGATTGTATTTATGGCCTCCTCTATGAGATGTAAATCCTGTCTGCTGCTGTGTCTAGTGGGGTCATAGGTCCCAGGGGAGAATCTGCTGTTATTCTTCTAAATGGATCTGGCATTACACTGACTTCTAACTTCTAATGAGTTGTTGTGACACCCACAGATTAGTACATCTCAGACGTTCATGAGAGAAGCTTCCTTTTGTAGGAGACAGTGATTAAGACAGACCCAATACAGCTCAACATACAAGGAAAAGAGACTGTAGAGGATCCAGCCCTGAGTGGGACATCTGGATATCACACCTTCCTGCCAAGGAACAAAGATCATGATGAAGAGAGGTAGAGAGATTGTAAGAGCCAGAGGCAATGGACAACTACAACAAGACAGTGTTTCCTGTCACAACAGGACAGTGACACATATGAGTGCAGAGCAGTTGTGACAACATGGGCATCACCTGTACAAGTACAAGATCAAGACAGACAAAATCCCTGCATGGAGCAGAGACATGGACATGAAGTCCTTCCCCTACCTGAGGAGCTATTTGCAGTGATGGCTGCTGGGAAGGGGAGAGCCAGTTTTCTTTAAGGATGTCATCCCTGAGAGCCTACCCATGCTCCAATAGATGGCCTCCACACAGGCACATATGAGCACGGCTAAGTAGACCCAGTGGTTTACAAAAAGCAAAACAAGGAATGAGACAGGGAGGGAAGAATGGCCAGAGTGACAGGAAATGTAGCAGTTACTTCCCTGCTGTGAGACAACATCTTGGTCAAGGCAGCTTGTAGAAAAAAAGATTTCCTTTGGCTTTGGGTTTCCGGAGAGATAAGAGAACATCTTGACAGGGAGACATGGCAGCAGGCAGCAGGCAGCAGGCAGCAGGCAAGCTTCCTCTCCCACTTCCTTGCCTGCTGCCAAGTTGATATATTTTGCCTGTCTACACACCTAATTGAAACTAATAAAGAGCTGAAGGGACAATAACTTGGCAGGAAAGGATAGGCAGGGCTGCCAGGCAGAGAGAATAACTGGGAGGAGAAATCTGAGAGGATGGAGGAACAAGAAAAGGAGAAGAGGAGGATGCTAGGGGCCAGCCACCCAGCTACACAGCCACCGATTCACACCATCAGTCATGGAGTAAGAGTGAGAGTAAGATACACAGAGTGAGAAAAGGTACGGAAACCCACAGAAAAAGCTGGCCTGAGCTAGTGGGAGCTCACTGATCCCTAACTGGCAGCTGGGGAACCTGCATAGGACCAAATTGGGTTCTCAGAATGTGGGTGACAGTTATGTGGCTTGGGCAGTCTGTGGGACCACTGTCAGTGGGACCAGGATTTGGACCTAGTGCTGGAACTGACCATTTGGAGCAATTCTTTTTGGAGGGATACCTTCCTCAGCCTATATATAGGGGAACAACGTTGGTCCTGCCTCAAAATGATGTGGCAGACTTTGATGACTCCCCACGGGAAGGCTTACCCTCTCTAAGGAGTGGATGAGGGGTGGGGTGGGGGAGAAGTAGGAGAAGCTGGAGGAGGGAAGGGAGTGGGAACTGGGATTGGTATGTAAAATTAATCATTAATAAAAATAAATGAAAAAGAAAAGGAAAAAGCCCAGGGGCAAAAGGTAGATTGGATAATTTAAGTAACATCATAATGGCTAGAGACAAGCCAAGCTAAGGCTAGGTATTTGTAAGTAATAATAAGATTCAGTATAATTTATTTGGCAGCTGGGTGGTGGGTACCCAAAAAAGCAAAGAGTAGAGTAAAAACCAACCATGAACTATGCTTTCCCATTAGAGACTACTGAATAAACCAAATCACCTCTGCTATGATTAAAATAGCAGGCAAGTCTCTCACACTGACATTAAGGGAAGGCAACAATCTGTCTTGTTGTTGGGCAATCAGCCAATCACACCATTTTCTTGAAGTTCTAATTGATTACGGTTTTATAATATGATCCTAAGAAATGTCTGGTAAAATCTCACCAAAAAAATGCAAGCCAGCCATATTATAGGAGTGATATCAGAGCAGTAACCACAAAGCATAGAAGGACAAGGTGGTTCCTTCTCTCCTACAGACCATAATAAGCTTTAGAATAAGGCCTCATGTCCCAAGTCCTGATGAGTCACGCAGGTTTCATGTGCAAGATAGAACACAAGGAAATTCTTCCTCTTAGGAAAACACAATTCACACTCACCAGCATGAACACAAGGTAGATGGTCACAAAGAATGTTGTTGGTACAGCCACTGCAATCTGCCTCGGCCCTATAGACAGTGGCAGGGGAGTGGTAGAAGAAGCCAACATCATGATGGTAAATAACATAGTGAAGAAACCCTTCACATCTGTGTTTACTCCTTAGAAAGAAAAAATTAGGGTCAGTTCATCTACCTAAGTCAAGAGATTGTACATATTTCAAACAATGCTATAATAATCAATGAGACTGGTAACAGTTTCACGGCCACTCAACTTCTCTGCATCTCTGTGCCCTGATCATGTGCATGCTGGGAACAAAATCTGGGGACTTTGGAGGAGCAGCATGTGCTCTTAAACAATGAGCCTCTCTCCAGCCCATCATATGACTTTATTTTTATACCTGCCACAAAAATACCTTTTCATATGATGCCTGTTTCCCTCCTTATGTAACTAGGCACAATTTATGGGATCCTGAAATAGAAAACTACAGACAACACAAGTGGCTCAAATTTTCTCACAGTTACTCCCAGGAGAATCAGCAATAGAACACATTCATGTCCACGTCCCTCTGTGTTTATTATAATTACATTAGTAATGAAATTGCAATCAGAACTGTGCCAGTTCATTTTTTGTAAATTTAACACAAGCTTGTATCCTATGGGAAGAGCGAACCTTACTAAGAAAATCCCCCCTTTAGATTGGCCTGTAGGCAAACCTGTGGGGGAATTTTCTTAATAAATGATTTATGTAGGACATAAATTTAGACAATTGTGGATGATGCCATCACTGGGCATTAGTCCTGAGTTCTATAAGAAGACAGACTGAGGAAACTATGAAGAGCAATCCAGTAAGCAGTATTCTCCTATGGCCTCTGCTTCACTTCATGCCTCCAGGTTCCTGCCCTGAGTTCCTGCCCTGACTTCCCTTCTTAAAGGACATTGAACTGTAAGATGAAATAAACCCTTTCCTCCCCAGTTTTGTTCTGGTCATAGTGTTTATCACAGTGCTAGAAACCTAACTAAGGCAAGGGTTAAACAACCTTGCAGAAGTTTTAATATCTAGAGGACAGGAAGATGTCATCAAATTTAGATTTCCCTAGGAAGTAACAATATAATTGCTATGGAGGCAGGCAATTGGTCCCACAAGCTGATTTGTAATCTTTATGGAGATAATGATATGAGACATGTATAGTCCTGTGTTTTATAATAGTCACAAGGATATAAGATAGACTCTGAGAGAGCTGAATTCCATGCCTAATTATTTTAAAAGTTAATGTATGCACAATGCATGTATGGGTATGATTGTATATGTGCCATGGTGTGCATGTGCCATGGTGTGCTTGAGCCATGGTGTGTGTGGAGTTGAAGAATACCTTTCTGGAGTGATTTTTTCTTCCACTGTGAATTCTGAGGATCAAATTCAGGTTGGCCGATTTGCAGACAAGCACATTAACCATAACCATTCCATGGACTAAATGACTAGGTCTGAATAATAAATCTCTTATAAAAAATGTCTAATCATTATCAGTGATCTTTGAAAGTCTATGTGTGTGTGAATGTCTGTGTGAGTGAGTGTTTATGTCTGTGTCAGTGAATGTACATGTCTGTGTGTCTTTATGTGTATGTGTGTGAAAAGTATGTAAATTCTGAGCAATTAATATAGGGTGAAGACTATCCATGATGCACAAATTAATCTGTGCACATATTTAAAATAACATTTTATATTACATATTGTCAACAAATCTCAAATTTGGTGTCCTCTCTCTTTGTAAAATTATGTAATATAAGACATTGTACACATTAAAGTTCTTTTTCACACATACATTTGTAAGAGATGTGGATAAAGTGTACATGTTATTGTATTTACATATACAGATACTTATACAGAAACACAAGAAAAATATACAGTGGGGGTAAGAGATGGCTCACTGATTAAGAGCGTGTGCTATTACTACAAGGCCCTGGATTACAATCCCAGCACCTACACAGCAGCTCACATTCTGTAACTCCTGCATCCACTTAGTGCCCCCCTCACAGGACAGACAGGCAGATACACACACACACACACACACACACACACACACACACAGGCAAACAAACAAATGAAGGAAAAATAAATCTTTTAAAATTCCTTTGGATAGATACTAATAATTGATCTTGCTCCATTGTCCCTGTCTCAAATGTGTGTGCCATTTCCACACTCATTACAGTGCACAGGATCTCTAGTAAAGCACAGTTTCATAAACAGCTTTTGTAGTGTTTTTGAACAAGTCTTGTAGACTCTCCTCACCCTGAACTCCTATTTGATGGCCCACAGGGAGATGAGCTTTCTTTTCTACTCTTGCTCTTCTACTGTAGCCACAGCTGTGCAAACCAAAACACGCTCCCCTAGAGTAAAGACGCATTCTCTTGCTTTGCCACTTACCTGCTATGCTGAATACTATAACAGTAAATAGAATACTTGGAAATAAATTCCTGGGTACCAGCTCACCCATCAATTTCCCAAGGAAATATGATGACACTCTGTAGTATCCACTGGTGTGCTCATGTCTACAGAGACAAAGATCACGTTATACATCCTTAGATTAGTCCAGAAGGCACAGGGGAGATGCTGGCTACACTGACTTCTGCTATCACAGGGAGCCTAACAGGACAGTGTTCCCTATGCTCCAGGTTGACTCCCACACATGTTCCCATCTTAGGGACCAACATGTCTAGGACATCATCCTCATGATATTCTCACTATGATTGTCCCCATCAGAGAACTCTCCCCTGTTTTATCTACTCTGGGCACACAACAGGCCTCCATGGAAACAGTCTGATGTTTCCACTCTCCCCAGAGTCTCTGCTTGAGGAGCAGCTCATTCATACCTCACCTCAGACAGTGGTCATGGAGACTTCTCTCCTTCCAGTTCTTATGAAGAAGGTGACACTGTCACTCTGAGGTCACAGTGCAGCTCCAGGACACCACATCCTTCTCTTCTGCTGCTCTCATGTTAGGATAAAATTCATCCTTCTATAATCTCACTTTACAACTATGAAATTTACCAGATACCAAACCTAACCCTTTCCCTTCCGGGACCTTCTAATTCCACGTTCTGCCCCCCACACAGTGCATCAGTTTTTTGTTTTGTTTTGTTTGGTTTGGTACAGCATCACTAGTGCAGACCAGCCTTAAATTCCATATGTACCCAAGATTAGAACTTCCTGCCTCTAGCCCAGGCCCAAGTGTAGAGATTAGAGAAATCCAACCATGCTCAGGATTTTGTGGTACTGTGACTCTAACACAGGGTTTCATGCACATAGAGCCAGCAGTCTACCAACTGAGCAAGGCCCTCAACTCCTCTCTGAAGACTTCTCTCCTTGGCATGTACTTGGAGGCAAATATTGGCCATCTGTGAGAGCAGTAGAAGCCTAAGTATAAACCACCAGAAAAAGGTTCTTTCATGTTTGAAAAACACAGGAAATAAACAGCTCTTTTATATTCAGCTGCTGTCTGGCTCTTTCCAGCCCTGCATCATGAGGACCCCGATTCTTGTGCAGCTGTCCCTCTCCAGCTCCAATGTGCTGCTGAACCCACTACACCCAAGCTCTATGAAACCCCTGACATCTTTCTTCTGGAGGGGGTTGGTGAATTTCCTGTTATGTTCAGCCCCCTATACTGTGTTGTCTGCAGCACTGGGATATCGTGGTCTCACCCCAATTTTGAGACTTTCTCTGAGCAGCAGAAACCTCTGCTCTTGATTTTCCATCTATGTTTCAATTAATATTAGAAAACTCTTTACATACTTCAAAATTCATGGTACCACATGATAAAAACAAATTTCATAATTTGTTTATTTTCAACTAAGTAATTAAGAAAAAGGGGAATTGCTGGTAATTTATAACATAACATTTTAGGCTCAACTACGAATGGAAATAACTAAATCACCCACCCCTGATGCCTCTTTCTGGAGGAGGAGCTACTCACAGAAAGTGATCCCAGTCATAGCTGTCATTGCTGTCACTTGCAAAGAGCATCCCTGCAGTCCCACTTATAAGACACTGGATGACTGTGAGGAAGAAGAGCAGGCTAACTCTGCCAGGAGAGAATGGAGGCAAAAGCAACCGTAAATTCAACATTAGGATGGGTTCTTTCCAATACACCTTGTTCTGTAGAATAAATAACATTGCACAGATCTGTTCTTTAAAAAAATAAAAAACAGTACTGGAGAGATGGCTCAGCAGGAAAGAGTGCTTGTTGCTTTTGCAAGGAACCCATGTTTATTTGGCAGCACCTACAAGGTGGATCACAACCATCTATCACTTGAGTTCAGGGGAACTTGTGCTAGCTAGTTATATGTCAACTTGACATAAGCTAGGGTTATCTGAAAGGAAGGAACCTCAATTGAGAAAACACAACTCTAGCTTTATACCTTAAAGAGCAAATCTCCATGTCTCAAAGAGATGTTTTCACACACTCAGCAGCTTTGCCCATAGCAGTCAAAGGTGAGAGTGAACCACATTCCCAGTCACAGGTGAATGGGAAGCAACACAATGGACTATTATTCTGCCTTACAGAGCCCAGGAAATGCCTACACATGCCTAAGGACATCACACCGATGGAAACACGTCAGACAAATCAAACAAGAAACCACACCCAAACAAAAGCAGAACAAAGATACTTGTGTGTCTCCAATTCATGGTTCCCACGTTAGTCATGATCAGTGACAGAAACTAGATGGCTGATGCCAGGAATCGGGAGTGGGTGGTGTGGGAGTCTTCTTTCAGAGCTGTGGGATTCCACTCGGGAAGATGAACAAACACTCCACATTTTGAGTGTGATGAGAGTCAACTAACATGAAAATACCACATACAGTAAAACAGGTAAAATGTGATGTGTGGTGTTTGGAGTTTCATACTATCTATACACAAACGTATGTGAAAAAGTGAGTTCGTCACTCAGCCTTCAAACACACTCTATCACGTGATAAAATGTTTACTCTGTTCTTGTCATGAATTACAGTTCTTCGTGGATTTATATAAGCTTGAACAAAGTGACAGCATTTTCTCATTTGCTTACCTGGTCAGGACTTCAAAACAATCATTTCTTTCGACACGGAAAGTGATACCCAGAGTCACAGCCAGTATTACTGTGAAAATTGCCTTTCAAAAAGAAAACGGGGAAAAGAAAATTTTGAAATATGAGTAGAAGGTATTCTTTACATTGTCCATTATTTTAGAATATGTAGGATACTAATCAGATCTCTCCAGTGATATAAACATTGTATTATGGCCCTGGAAGAACACACATGTCAATAGACTGCTCGTATGTCAGACTGACAGTGAAGGTCTCTGCAATCTGAGGCTTCAGCAGTGCAGACCCTGGAAACTAAGACTTCTCCCAGTGCTCAACCAGTAACAGCCAGTGAAGGGTTCAGTTCAGGAACTAAAACCTGGATGACACAGGGTGGGAGAAAATGCAGGCACCTGGGGAGGTTAAGGAACAAACCCAGGTAAGTGACAGAAAGTGTCCACCTAAACTGAGATCTTAACTCTGCTGCCAGTGAACATGTGCAGCTTTCTACTCTAAGTGATTCAAGGGAATTCAGTCTTTTTTTATTCTCACAGTTAGAAACAGGTACACCAGGCCGGGGGACAGCTAAGTGGCAGAGCCCTCACAACATACAATAATGCTAATCCCCTCAAGTGCAAACCAAATAATGAAATTAAAAATGTCTCACAACACAGTCCTAGCAATGGGATTTTGTGTTCTAAGAAGGGGTGATCTGGTCCTCACCTGTGTCACCTAAGGGAAGTCTGTGCTGTGTGGAAACCAGCACTATTGCTGTCACCAAAGTGATCATACAGTGTTCTCTGGGTCACTCCAGTCTCCCATTGCCCAACACCTCTGTCACTGCTGCTACATCAGCCTCAGTCAGATCAGCCAGGGCTCAAGTCTCATCTAAGGTTCCAGCTCCTCCAGATTCCCATCTACGTTCATCTACCCAGTCTATGCCGACCATCACAAGGAGCCTCCACTGCTTTGGTTTTGGGTTAAACCGGCTTTAAAAGGTGCTTCCATTAGCAAAGGTGTAAGGCTACATGATGCTGTAACTTATTTGAAAGATACTATTATTCCTTGGATAATGTTTTAAAAGTAGAATATTAAGATCTAAGGGAAAGCATTCTACCATGTAACATGATAAATTAGAAATGAAAATTTCAGAGCTTGGATATAAGGTTCAACAGTTAAGAGCACTTGCTATTCTTGCAGAGGACTTGGGATTCAGTTCCCAGCACCCAAATGGCCCCGAACCATTTTATGTAACTCCAGTACCAGAGGATCTGATGTTATATTCTGGCCTCCATGGGCATGCACACAAAGGGAATTTATACATGCAGGCAAAACACCCATACATAAAAAAGAAATAAATAATATTAAAATTAGTTCTCAGATCCTAGTACACCCACCCACCCACCCCCCACACACACATACTTCTTACCCCATGACATTGCCTCACTGCTGAACAAAGAATAACCAAATTTGATGAATATAACTCACTGTTTTCCAATCATATAGAATCTTTTTTTCCAAAAAGAATGGACATAAAAATGTCCTTTTTATAACATAAGCCCCCAAGTAAACCCAAAGACCAGTATAAATCAAATGATCAGAATATCCACATGCACACAGGGAATGCAGCAACACTGAAATATGAAAAGGGCAGCTCACATGTTAAGAAGTAAATGATGTTTCATTATAGCCAACAACACACAACCTTTCAGTATTCAACAGAAACTAAATGCCTGAGAATAAAATAACAATGCACTAGGAGCAGAAATGACTGTAAGTTCTGGTTGGACAGGGACAGGGATGTGGTTTCACAGTAGAGTGATTGCTCACTAATGCCTAAGGCCCAGGATCAAACACTAACACAGCAACAGAATCATCAGCATCATAAAATAAACATTACTGAATAAGTGATGGCCCAATGAGGTAGATAAAAAAAGATTCCTGTGTGACATTCATGTTAAAATAACAGGAAATCTTAAGGCACGATGATCCTTGTTACAGAGCCAGTTTAAAGAAAAGCAGAACTTCACCTCCTCCCAGTCCCAGTTGGCTGACAGGGAGAGCATTGCTCATCCAGTTACTGTGTGTGTGAGCTGCACTCTCTGAGTAGCTGCTGCTTTCACACACTGGACTCCTGGTGAGGGCACAGCGCTCTGCAGCGGGCTCCTCTCAGGCAGTGGGTGCTCAGGCTCCCTCAGAGCTGCTCTGTGGCCCTGTCTCCTCACCACATGATTTCAACCACAGACCACCCGTCCTTTCCCTCTCCAGTCACCTCCACCCCTTCTCTACTTAAACCTTCTCCAAGTCCATTCTCTCATCTGACAGGCTGCAGCTTTATCTATTTATCCAGTTACTATCCATCCACCCACATGGAAAGTTGCATCAGGGAAAAACCCTTTTCCTCCTTTTCTCATTCCTGGACTTTGAACTTGTAGGATGCACTGGTGAAATAAAGTAGACAGGTGTGAGGAGCTCCCAGGTGTGCTGAATTTCTTCTTGTGTTCCCTAAATTGAATTTCCTATTGGAATAGTCATTACAGTTTATCTAAATAAAAAACAACCACGAAAAACATTTTCTGAAAGTAAAAACTTAATCATAGTCTACTTGTTCTATTGAATATTTCTCTATGTCAGGCAGAGTGGGGACGACAGACACATGGAAGGGAGCAGAAGATAAGTGTGGCCCTGCAGTAGACTCACTCAGAAACAAATTGCTCCCACATGAGTTTTTCACAATACAATTAAAATAATTCATCAGATTACCTTAATCCCAGTGTCCCATCGAAAACCCAGGAAATATTTGAAAGAACGACAGATAATCCACCAGAGCTGATGCCAGAAAGGGGTGACCCATGTGATCTCCAAGGCTGAGCTCCTCCCTGCATTCTGTTCCCCCAAGAGTGGATCCAGTTCAGTTCTCATTTCTCTGTATAAGGAGGACTGGGCATACAGATTGGCTAATTTTTCTGTGACTTGGTGCTGTCTCTCGTAAAGCACTGTATGTTCATCAGCTTTGGGATAAAAATGGATAAAGATAAGAAACAGATGATAATTTAATTTTTTGAGACACTTTTCATGAATTATGTATCAGTTTTTCTTTCGACAGTCTCATGTACCCTAGACTGACCTCAAAGCTGCTATGAAGTCAAGAGTAACCTTTAACTTCTCCAGGTCCTCCAGTTTCTGTCTCCAGTGCTGAGATTAGTCATGCACCTTCACACCAAGTTATGCGCTGCTAGGAACCAAACTCAAGGCTTTGTGCAAGATACGCAAACACTCTACCAACTGAGGTCCATATTTATCCCACCACATTTTGAGCATAATAAAATTACTCCTGTGTAATTCCTTTCAGATTCGAAAAGTGTCACTAACTGGCCTGACTACTGTCATTTATTCCATGGATACAGCAATCTGATTGGCCTTTTCCCTTATGGACCCCAATTCTTAACAAAGTCCTCCTTCCATTATGGATCTATATTTCTTAATACAACAGTCTGGTTCCTTATTTCTGCCACATGTGAATGTATATGCAAATGTATAAACTGCCAAGTATCTTGTTTTTAAAATAAACAAAGTCAGGATGTTGACATAGCCCTGCAATATCTACACTTGGGAGGTGAGGTAGAAAGAGCACACATTTAAGGCCAGTCTGACTGCATGAGCAAACCATATCTAAAACAATGAAAGAACAGTATGACAAACAATAGCTACATTAACTTTTAAGCAGAAATTTCCCTTGTGACAATATCATATAAATGTTCTTTTATAAATTAAATTGAGAAACACCCAGCACTAACAGACAGCAAAGTCTCTTAGCTAATTTTAGACACTGAAATAACATAAAAGCTATTTCTAAAGAAACACATGGTTGTGTGCCAGAGGCCATGTCAGAGGAGCAGCGGTGTTGATTGAGGTTCCAAAAGTTGGCCCACCAGGACGAAATCCTTTGATAATCTCAGTTAGGCAAGGACCTCTGAGATCATAGATCCCAGGATGTCTTTTGGTTCTGCTTTCCCTTTGCCTGCTTGCTACCACTATCTTTCCCTGATATCTGTCATGGTTGAATTGGGTGTGGGGAAATTCCCCACTTCCTGTAAGGTAATGTTTATATCTTTGGAAACATCCTATTCTTCTGGGCAATTTTACCTGTGAATTATTATGAAGATGACTTCCTTCCTAAACTGTACCACCTAATATTATTGTATATTGTATAATATATTAATGTATATTGGTAATAATATACAGAGTCTTGATAAATAAAAGTATATATAAAAAATGCTTTTCAGCCAAGACCTTTGAGCTCCACCTTAGAAACTGCTTTATATTACAGCTCAGCTTAATGATTAAAGAACATTTGAATTCTCTAGTAGCCTGGCTGTCCCTAATTCTGTTAATGTTTAATAGATACAGACAGAGATCTTGGTGTCCATGTACCCATCCCTGCCCTAAATTCTCCTGATATAAGAAACTAGTAATAGATAGTATACACCCTGAGGGTCTAAAGTACAGTTGACTGATCATCTTTTATGTAAAAAAAGCTTAGGTTTGTGATTCCTTTAGGATTCCTTATAAGGCTGACTTTATAGATATACAGTAGAATTACTCATTCTCTCTTTATAGACACAGTATATGCCTTGCCAGCTGGCAAGGGAGTTGTCTGTGAAGAGATGATTTCTCTCTGCTTATGTTCTGGTGATCTGCAATACGTTACTTAGATGTAAATATATATGGGATATTGGGATGACTTTACTTTTAATCCTGTAAGGGATATGAAAAACATGTCACCTGTACGCTGTAGGAATTTAGCAAAAGCACTGTATGGGATAGAGATTGAGATAAACGGATGTTTTTTGGAAGTACTTTGACTCTGAAGAATCCATGTGAAGCACAATGATTGTTTTACTAAGGGATCCTTGTCACTATCCTATGACCTTGGTCACAGGACACCTCAAGCACACCTGGGGCTCTTGTATTATTTCTGTATTGCACACAATGCTTAATAAAAGACTAGAGTCATGGAGGCATGTGATGCTCCCTTCAAAAAGACGTGTTGGGGACCCTGGAATGAAGAAATACTTTATGTAACAATTGACAAATATGTTTTTGTACAGTTGTGATGGCATAGCCAGATTCATCCCAGTTAGTCCATCAGATAGGCTGATGAATAAAAAAGGTTATGATCAACAGAATGTATGAATGTCTTTCTTCCTAACCCCTCAGATAGAAAAGGTCTTAGCTTCACCAGCCCCATGGCTTCCTTCTGAAGCCTGAGGTGCCTGGAGGATGGTCCCTGAGGCAAAATAGTTGTGATTTAATAAAATAAATTAGCTAAAAATCTGTGACTCCAGAAGACTCACATACCTTCCTGGCCGTCTTCCTCTGTGTCTAATAGAGCAGAGAAATAATGTCCATTAATGATGTCTAGGAAGAATTTTGCAGGGTTGATGTGGGAATCATAGTTGTAACCTACAAAGAAGGCAGATCATGAGTACAAATGTGAGGACCTTCTTTCAGAGAGTGGAAAAGTGGGGGCGGGGACAGAATATAAGAATTTCTTCCTCTTCTTGCCCCTTCCCTCCACTATCTTATCCTTTCCTATTATATATACACTCATAGTATTTCAGCAATCTCTGTCTCACAGCCTATTGTATACATGAGTATGCTTATGTTGGTGCTATACAAACATATACACTTACACATTTATAACACACAGACATAGATAGAGTATACATAGCCTAGACATAGACCAAGACAAGTAGACATACACATAGACTAGACATGGAAATAGAGTAGACATAGATCTGGTCATAGAGGTAGATTAGACATGGAAATAGAATAGACCTAGACTAGATTAGGCATAGATATGAGAACTCTTTCTGTGAAAGAATCACTTGAATTTGGCCTAAATTTTTATTGGACTCCATAGACTCACAAATGTTCACACAACTTTAAATGACAGCAAATATTTAAACCTATATTTGTAGCCTAAGAGAATCAGCCATAACTATATCCATATTTATCTAAGATGAAATTGATGACATGACTAATTAAAAATATGTCATCATCCAATCTGACTGAAAAAAACCAGGCAGACAAAAACATGAGTCCACAGAGCCCAGACCTGAGCCACTGCAGCCCTCAATCATTGCCTAAACCTGAAATGCAAAGTTACTGCTAAGTTAAGTAAGCTCTTCACAGCAGTCAGGTCACACTAGGGGAAAACTGAAAATCACTGTCTGCTACGTGAGTATGAACACGATGATGCTGGACCTTTCCAAAGCTATTCAAGTGATGAATAACTGGGCTTGAGCCCAGCATGTCAATTAAGAAAGTCACCATGACTAGGAAGCAGAACGATAGGCTCAGTCAAAATCCTGAAACCCAGGCATGAAACAGTAAAGGAAAAAGAAAGAAGACTTGCACAGCAAGGCTGTGTTGGAAAAGCTGCAGAATCCTGTCACCAAATTAACCAAAGGTATTTAAAGTGGAGAAACCCACACACAGTAAGTCTACACGAGGGCCAAGCAGCATTTCTGAGAACCCCTGTTCTCTCCCCAGATCCCATGAATGAAGGCGCTCTCACAGCAAAACGCAGCCATACCTGCGGATCTGAAGTACTCCAAAGCCTCCTGCGCAGGCCCATGAAACATGACTTTTCCTGAGGTCACTAAGGTGAGGCTGTCAAAAAGCCTGAAGATGGAGTACGGGGGCTGACTAATGGAGAAGATGATGGTCCGTCCCCTCCTTGACATCCTAAGTTCAAAGAGATGAAAAGTCACTGCACAGAAGATCTTAAGATTATTGACAAAATATTTTGTTCCAGAAATTATACTCTTTTTATCCATTTCAGCATGAATTTTCCTTAAAAAACACCTAATCTCACTTGTACTATGCACCTGATAGAGAAACCAAGCTCCAAGCTTTTATTTGAAAGATTAGGACTTCTTGAAGTATGGAACATGAGTAGTTACCAGCAATGTCGATCCCTGCATAGTCTTCTAGACACCAAATAGGAATATCTGGGAGTCAATGCAGGGAACCCACTCATGAACAGGCAGCCGAGGTGATGGGCAGGTTAACTCAAGCTTGAGAAGTATTGACAGAGCAAATATTATAGCTATGACTGTATACAATTTCATTCAATAATTCACACTTTATGCCACTTCTGGAATTGGTTTTCATTGTTCTGAAGATGTGACTCACATTCCGAACCACTTGCTTTCCTGCTAAATACTTCAGCAATACCCACATTTCACTTCTCACAATATTGTCATAAGGCAATTCTAATAGATTTTTCTCTTTTTTTGTTGATAAGGTCTTGTGGATTTAAATCTATTTAGCCAATAACTTTTAGGGAACCAAGGCCTAGGGCATGGTCTTGTCTGCATAAGTGACCTCTTAAGAACTGAGGGATAGGGGTCGCACTCTCTCTTGCTTTCTCTCTCTCTGTCTCTCTCTCTCTGAGAGTGAGCAAGCAGCAACTGGTTCACATTCCCCCCCCCCCCGGACAGAACGGCAGGACACAGCAACTGGATCAGGGAAACATCTAATTTGTTTTGTATCAGTGAATGTTTATCCCCATTTTATACCTTAATAAATTCTTGAGATTCTTCAACATGAGTCTTAAAAGGCCAAGCAACAGTCCAAGAGGTCAGTTAGTGAGGGGCAAAGCTGGGATTGGATTATTGGTTTAATTCCATGATAGGAAACCAAAACTGAACGAACATTTCAGGAAGTCATATCTTACATTAGGAGAAGCAACACTCAAAACAGTACTTAAAACTTCTTTGAAAATATGTTTATAAAAGCTGGTAATAGTGTCCTATGTGTCCTGAACTGACCAGCTCAGCTACCACCCAAGTACACATCCAGGGCTTTGAGTTTTCCCAACCCAACATGTACCCCCATCTGTGACCTGCTTTAAGGCATGTAGGGGGTACGCTGAGGGTGAAGTGTGGATATGGGGGGACTGACAGGGAGTTGTGTGGGATTGGGGTGCATGACGTGAAATTCCCAATGAATCAATGAATAATTATATTTTGTTTTAAAACTGGGTATGGTGGCATATCTGTAATAGTCCAGAACTTGGGAGGATCAGGAGTTGAAGGCCCACCTAGGTTACATAAGACTCTATTTCATTAAGACAAGCAGAAAAAAGAAAAGAGAGTAAGGAAGGAAGGAAGGGAAGAATAGATTAAGGAAGGGAAGGTAGGAAAAAGAAAGCAAAAAAGAAAAGGGAATAGGGAGATAGGAAGGGAGGGAAATAAAAAGAGAGAGTGAGCAATCAAGGCATGGTAGTGTGATGTGAGATTCCCCTCTGTGTATGCTGTGAATACGATAGGTTATTAAAAAAAAACTATCTTGAGCCTGTAATAGGGTAGAATAGAGGTAGGCTGTTGAAGCAAAATTGAATGCTGGGAGAAAGAAGGGCGGTGTGAGAGAGAAGACATGTAGTCCTGCCAGAGACAGACACTGGAATTCTATTTGATAAGCCACAGCCACAGGGTGCTACACAGATTAATGGAGATGTGTTAAATTAATATGTAAGATTTAGCCAGTAAGAAGCTAAAGCTAATGGGCCAAGCAGTAATTTAATTAATACAGTTTCTTTGTGATTATTTTGGGAGACTGGGCAGCTAGGAAATGAACAAGCAGCCTCCTACAATGGTAGTGCACACCTTGAATTCCAGAAGGACAACCTTGGTAGACAGGAAATAAGGGCACAATAATGGCCTCATAGCCAATTGTTTTCCCTGACATACTATTCATAAGTCACAAAAGAAAAAGCTAAAATTTCATATAATGTAACTGGCAACAACAAGCAAGTTTAGATGATCAAGATTCAAGCCAGGCAAGCACTAAGGCTCAGTGGGTAAAGGCTCTTGATACCAAGTCTAAAGACTTGATTTCCAGCCCCAGAATCCATGGGGTGAAAGGAGAAAACCAAGTCCCTTGATTTTTCCTATTACTTCTATATACATGCTATACATACTCACACACACACACACACATCTAGATAGGTAGATAGATAGATAGATAGATAGATAGATAGATAGATAGATAGATAGATAGATAGAATTAAAAAAATTAAAATGATTCTACCACAAGGATATACTTCATGGGGTGTTGAGATCAAGGAGAGCACAGCATATCAGGGCCTGAGTCTTCTCCCAGAATTCTGGGATACACCACAATTGGGATGACCCCATACAGTGCACTAAGACGAGCAATGGCATAAGACAC
This sequence comes from Ondatra zibethicus, assembly GCA_004026605.1. Taxonomy (NCBI): domain Eukaryota; kingdom Metazoa; phylum Chordata; class Mammalia; order Rodentia; family Cricetidae; genus Ondatra; species Ondatra zibethicus. Next base: position 9,480 of record PVIU01013944.1, on the reverse strand, counting down.
AGGGATAGAGAGAAGCATTCCACATGGTAACATGAACAAGAAGCTGATCTTAGAAAGTATCCTGAAGCAGACAGGAAAGGGGACAGACAGGGAAGGTGGTGACACCCGAGGAGTCTACAGTTAGAAGGTGGCAACACCACAGTTGCTGACTTCTTCACTGGGGAAGTACAATAAGGGAGTGATCTTGGGTTCTTGGAGGGATGGGAAGTGGTATCTAGGGACCATGATGTCAGAACAAAGCAAAGAATATAGGGTAGGAGGGAAGGACAGAGAGCACAGTAAAGTTCAACAGCCAGGAGCCTAGGCCATGGGAATGGGATAGTCCGTATATGGTTCTTGGGGTTATTCAGTCAGTGTGAAATTTTATTAATTTTAAAATGTAAAAAACTCAACCCTTACAATTTTTCTATAATTATTTCAATAACTGACTTATTTCGTGAGAGAAGAAAATGCCATTTATTTTACTCATTCTTCCCCAGATTTAGGACCCAGACCTTAGCAATCATTCTTTCAGCCATCACACCCAAGGCTAATCCCAGAGATAATGCTGTTTATTCTATATTTAAAGCTACTCAGAGTCCACTATTTCCTAGTAAAGGTACCCCCACATCTCAGCTCCTGCTGGTATTTTACATCCCCATAGTGCAACTGCACAACCTTCTCCATGATGCATTGCTCTGCTCTGAACTCAGAAGCTTTCCCACATCCATACCATGGAAAACCTTCGTCCTTATGATGGCCCAGGGGGTCTAGGCATTCTACATCCAACCCAACCAAACTTCTCTGTTCAGTTGTGAAGCTGAAGAGCTGAATTGTGTCCTTCCAAGGACTCATTTGTGGAATACTTCACATCTAAACTTAGAATGTGGCTATAATTGGAAATAAAGTCTTTAAAAAGGTAATTAAATTTAAATGAGAATACTAGTGTGCCTTAGTGTAAAGGTGTCCCTTTAAGATCAAGGCACAGACACATAGAGAGGAGATACCATGTACAACTCAGTGACCCAGACCTCAGCAGACACAGCCTGTAGATACCTTAATATCTGGCCTATCAGGATCCAGAACTGTAAGAAATTTAACTTCTATTAAGTCACCCAGCCTGTGGTGTTTTTAGCTGTGCACCAATAATCTTCCTTCTCCTCAGGCCACTACGTTCTGCTTCACCCTGTCTCTCTAATGTTCCAGACACAACAAACATTATATGATTCAGAATAAATGAGTTTTTCTCCAACCTGCATTCTATTTGAATCTCACCCACTCATCCCCAGCTCACTTGACCAATGCTTAAGTGTCATGGGGACATGCTATTGCTATTTAAAGCAGTGCTGCAACTTCAGCACAGCCATCTTCCCTCTGCTCTTGTCTCATTGTTCTTGATGTTTATTCCCTGTTAACTCAATTTTCCCTCTAATAAACAAGAAAGAAATTTTGTAGCTTACCCCTGAATCTCCTGCACCAAAAATGCACACATGTGATCAGGTATTAAGAGAATAAAGCTTAATATTCCTTCAGCGCTTACCTTCTCAGGACTGAGAAAACATCAGTAGTAGTGCTCCAGTCTAAGTCAGTGGTGGGATCATCCAAGAACAAAATGGGATGCTCGGTGACCAGCTCCATTGCTATACTGGTCCTTTTCCTGAGCTCTCTAGATCTAGGCTAAAGCAACAATGATCATCATTATCAACAAGAACACCAACAGTCATTGTTGTTTAGTGAGTGAGCCTGTTCCAGCAATAAAAGATATTGTTATATCATTTATCCTAAAGAGGAAAACTATGGGTACCAGGGAGAAGAAGGGAGTTTTCATTTTCCAAGTGAGTATAAATGGGCTCAGGATGGATGTGACATGAAGTCCATGCTAATGACAGTTACAGTTTGTTCTTTATCAAGTCACATATTCTAGGGTAATGAGTCATCAAAATCTGGCACAGTGAATTCTCTGACCAATGAGGAAAATGGTACAGGAGAAGATGAAGTATCTCTAGAAATTTAGTAGTAATTTAACACTTTTCCAACATACATTCACACACACACATAAACATAGACATACACATGCAGAGATACACACACACACATTTACATACAGACACACAGAGAAAAGATACACATACTGCTTTTTACCAAAATTTTCACATTTCCTTATTAGGGCCTTTTCAACTTCCTTAAGACTTCATGAATTCACATTATTCAACTGTACAGCATCACAGAATTAAGGACTCATCCTTCTAGAGAGAGGGCATATAGTCTACAAGTTAAACTGGCACAGTCTTTGTACCAGCCAATGTCATGTGTAAGGTAAGAGGGAAAAGCAAGGATTATAGGGACAGAGAAATTGGAAACAATTCTCTCAAAACATGATAATCAAAACCATGATCAAACCCCACTGACAATATACAACAATAGATGTTTAAGGAATGTGAATAAGTGTGGTCATGACAAGGCTGAGGATATAAAGAAATCATTAATTTTGATAGTTAAGAATAGAGTTATAGGTTATAGTAATGTTTCATTTGTATTTTAATAAATAAAGCTTGCCTGAAGATCAGAGAGTAAATCAGCCTCACTGCTCAGCCTTACAGACCAAGCAGTGGTGACACACACCTTTAATCCCAGCAGCCACACTAGTTTGCCTCAGAAATTGGGCAGTAGAGGTGCACACCCTTAATCCAAGCCCAAAGGAGGAATATTAAATGGGAGGAGACAGCTCTCCAACACAGTCTCATTTTGTGATTCCTGGAGGCAGGATCACCATTTTGGATTGAGGTAGAGGTGGCTGGCTGTTGACATAAGATAAGGAAGCAGGGAATGGGGGCAGAAGCATATCCTAGTTTTCTGGGCAGTGGCTGAGATAAAAGGTAAAAAGGGAGCAAAGGGTTTTATTTCAGTACAAAGTTGAAAAGTACAGTTGACCATTTTAGGGAAGGCAAGACATGAAGCTGCTGCAACTGGTTACATCCAGTCAGGAGCACAGAGAGGATGAACACACAGATGCCTGTTAGTGCTCAGCTCACTTTTTCTATTCTCACGACACCCAGGACCCAAACCCAAAGAACGGAGCTGCCTGAGTGGGCTGGGTTTTTCCACACTGCTTAACTTAATCAAGACAATTACCTACAGAAATGCACACAAGTCCTATAATTCCTCATTGAGACTCTCTTCTAGATGATTCCACGTGATTCTAGACTGTCAAGTTGACAGTTAAAACTAGCAACCACAAGTCAGGATGAGATAAAAACAGAAGAAGGAAGACTACAGAAAATAACAAGTACTGCACACATGAGGAGTAAATGCTAAAGAGACCAAGGACAGCCCTGGAGGGAATAAATGCAGAGTGAACACAGAGCCAGAGTTCTCCATCTCCCGTCCCGTGTCAGTGCAGAAGCACATTCTGAAACAACAAGGGACAAGTCCTCTAGGGGAAGAGACAATAGACAGAAGAAAGCACTTGTCCAGTTCTCTAAAGTCAAGAGTTTAAGACTGAGTAAAGAGGAGGCTCATGTGAGCAGTTCTTGAAAATGGCCATCTGGGGAACACTCTTCCCTGCTGGATCACACTCTATTACTTTAATAAAAATTAACCAATGCTAAAAAGGTTTTTTAACTTAATTTTCTTTTACATCTTGTAACCCATCACCTGATTAACACAGAGAGTATCCACTGTGACTACATACATTATATGGAACTGCTGACAGAGGGTCCTATAATCCACACATGTATCTCTCTCTATCTCTCTCTCGGCTATGAGTCTTTCAAGATTTCTCTGCACATTACCTTGATATTTGACTTTTTATCCAGATGCAGAAGTTCAAGGACCTCATTAATCCGCCTTCTTTTTTCATCTCTTGTCATAGTCACTGGAAGTCGAAGAGCTGCTGAGAACTCTATGTTGTCTCTCACAGTCACCATGTGCATCACCATGTCATTCTTAAGGTTAAATTAAATACAGTTATTATTATGACATCATTCTAACAAATGTAACCTAGTGCTCATATAAAATATACACAATGTAATACTATCCTGAAAAATAGCTTTCAGTTTTACTAATTTCAAGTGCAGAACCTGATGTACTCATTTTCACCCCTCCCATTTGTCTTCAATTAGAGCACAGGGATTTGGTGATGGCTACCTGAGATTATTTGCAGCAAACACCTAAGCAGTGGAGAAAAATGAAGGAAGGGCAATATCAGACAACTGTAGTCCTCTGTAGAATTAAATCACAACTGCAATTACTAATACTGTGCCACAGATGTCATATTACAATCCCTTCCCATCTTCCTATTTAATAATACCACCCTCAGGCTAATGAGTCATTGTAAAAAGCTGATATAGAGAAAGTAGTGTCTTAGTGTGTTATATAATAAACTGGAAACACAGAACTCTATTAGCTTAGCATCTAACCACACAGAATCAGGGGAAATCTAAAATTACAAACCCACCAGTACTTACTTGTGGCACATAACCAGAAGTACATGTGAAATTAGCAGGTCGAGGTTTTCCATTTATCAAAATATCTCCTGATAATCCTCGTGGATCTGTCCTTGCAGCTAAAACATTTAATAACCTACAAGGATTACATATGTTGTGTGGTTTACTTCCTCCCTTCAGTAACAGCTATCAGCTTTCAGATATTCAGAATAAAAATTCTGCCTACGTTTAACTGAATTCTCTCTCTCTCTTTCTCTCTCTCTCTCTCTCTCTCTCTCTCTCTCACACACACACACACACACATACACACACACTCATTTCTGTTCAGTGTGTGCTCTAATATAGCCCAGAATTATGAATGTAAGACATGATCTGTATGACCGCCATGGTGTAGGAGTTCCTTCTGTTTATGTGTTGCTTTCATTGGATAATGAATAAAGAAACTGCCTTGGCCTAGTTGATAGAACAGAGCATAGGTAGGCGGAGTAGACAGAACTGAATGCTGGGAAGAAGGGCAGAGTGGCAGATGCCATGGATCTCCTGCCTGAGACAGACGCTGGTTAGAATCTTGCTGGTAAGCCGCAGTCATGTGGCAATACACAGATTAATAGAAATGGGTTAGATTAAGACGTAAGAATTATCCAATAAGAAGTTAGAGATAATGGCCAAGCAGTATTTTAATCAATACAGTTTCTGTGTGATTATTTCGGGTGTAAGCTAGCCTGGCAGCCAGGACAAAAAGCAGGCCCATTCCTCCTGTTACAACTGCCCCTCCCTGCTATCTGATTTTTGGGATTCAAACAGGTAATGTGCTGCTTTAATTTGAGAATTAGGCCTGGTGATGATTTCTTGTCTTCACAAAACTTCTCCATCATTCTAATCTTAATACTATCTCTCCCACAAGAAATAATAATATGACCCAACACCTCATGCCAATCACTCTCCATTTCCTAGCAGTAAAGTGACCTAGTAAGACTTCCTGCTCTTGGTGTAAAATTAGAATGCACCCTCCTGCATGTTATCTACATGGGACCAGACTCACCAGTATACACTCACAGATACACTCACACAATACCTAAATAAGTCCTATAGAAGTGATTTTTACAGCACAGAAACTGGATACAAAGTGAAGCACAATTAATAAAAACTCAGAAACAGATATTGGGCTTAAACCTGAAGACCAGAAAAGCAAAACAACCAATCACTGACTCTTACATGGACCTGCTGTGGGAACTCCTTCAACCAATAGCATTTAAGACACCAGCCTGTAACACGAAGGGTCTGCTTGTTGGGATTTCTGTCCCACCTGGTTCCCACAGTCATTAGGTCCCAAAGAAAATCACACAGAGAGTCTATATTAATGATAAATTGATTGGCCCATTAGCTTAGGCTTCTTATTAGCTCTTGTAACTTATATTAACCCATTATTCTTATCTATGTTAGCCACATGGCTCAGTACCTTTTCTCAGTGGGGCAGGGTCACATCCTGCCTCTTCGGTGGTCTGCCCAGGAGTGGCAAGGGAGCTTCCTGCTTCCCAGAATTCTCCTGTTCTCACCTCTACTTCCTGTCTGGTTTTCCCACCTATACTCCCTGCCTAGCCAATCAGCATTTATTTAAAACATGATTGACAGAATACAGAGAATTCTCCCACACCACCGGCCTACTTTGGGTGTGGTCTCCTGCACTATAAGTGCAGACAAAAAGTAAATGCAGCCTCTTTTTTTCTGCTGGATTTGGTTCCAATCACCAGCACAGGGAAAGGACTGCAGATTGCTACCCTTACTGGGAGTTTATCCCCAAATAAATAAACCTTTGTTATACTCCATTCTGGGCTATTGTAGAACTCTTAGATACTACTACACAACATCAGTCCAAAAATGATCCTGCCTCCAGGAATCTCAGAATGAGACTGTGTGGGAGAGCTGTCTTCTCCCATTTTTAATCCTCTCTAGAGCTGAGATTAAAAGCATGCACCATTTCTGCCTGGTTTCTATGGCAAACTAGTGTGTCTACTGGGATTAAAGGTGTGTGTCATTGCTGCCTGGTCTGTAAAGATGGCTAGTATAACTGTTTTACTTTTCTAACCTTCAGGTAAGCTTTTCTTATTAAAATAAATAAAATATTACTACAACAAAGGGCTTTTGTATGCTTTCCATTATACTCACAAAGATCTACTCCCATGTTGTGGTCCCATAATTGCATTGAGGCCAGGTTTCATGATCCCACTGTAAATACAAAATCATACTTGTTAATTTTTCTATGTAAAGGAAGTTATATTTAGGGTCTATACTGAATATGCTACTGAAGTTAAATGAAATTGTACACAGAAAATTAACACAAACCCATAAAATTAAAACATTATTAGAAGGCTATTACTTGTAAAAACAAGTCAATTGCTAGTGGAAACTCATTAAAAATGCCTCAGATATCACAAACCCTTGATGTTTATTATTTGAGGACTTGTCTTTTGTTAAACATGGTGCATCTAAGATAAGTGCTCCTTGAAGCAAGTAGCAAGTAGTCATGAAGACTCCATTACACACACGGCCTTTATGTGCCGAGTATATAACAGCCCCTTACTACTGTTTGATCAATCTTTATACAGCCCTGCTTGCTGCCTCATAGACCTTATCACAAGAAACTAATATTCATGGGACATCAGTAGCAATGTAATTACTGCTAAAATAGACTCAAACCAAAATCAATGCATCTTAAGTAGAAATCTAAATGTTAGAAAGATGTACTCAGAGGACAGGAGAGCATTGCCAAGTTTAACACTGAAAACAACAAAGAACAAAAAAAAAAAAACCACCTTAATCAAAATAGAAGAACTAAATACACACTTATTTAGTTTTCCTTCCCTGATAAAGAGATTTGAATATGCTCAGTTAAAATTGGGAGATTTCCCTCAAATAGAGGACATTATTTATTGATGTATAGGTACAGCACAAACACAAGTTATGTCTAAAAAATCTGATTGATTGATTGATTCAAAGTAGTGAATATTCATATTAAAAGAGGCATAGTCTTTTATTCTTATAGAAAACTTAACTACAACAGACAGGAGAATCTTAGGATACTTTCAGTCTGCTAGCCTGGCATAACCAGCATTGAACAATTAGGGACTCTGTCTGCAACATAGTAGGTTGCTCAAGGTTTTCCTCTGACAGCCTTGTGCCATGGGTGTGTCATAGCATCCACACATCTGCACATGTGAGCATACACACATATACACTTATACTCAAACATAAACACATATATGCATACACACATACACTTATACATATACATAAACAGATATATATACACACATACAAACACACAAAGTTTATAGATAATACAACAAAAACTTTGTGTTTGTTGAAAAGTTGCTCAATGCTGTGGTCTCTGCTTCATGCACATACCTGATATTTGATAGCCTTTGTATCACACATGTTTCTTTACAAAACAGAAAGCCATGCTGCACTCTTTCCCAATAGCTGATATTATGAAAACTTAGCACAGCTTCTTCAGCCAATGTGTTCTGGTCACTGGTGTCCATTTCAGGAAGGTCAATGGGATTTCTTTCTATCATTGGGATTGCAACAGGGTCATTATTGGATGACATCTCCAGAGGTTCTTCCTTCCTGTAGAAGGAACAGCAATATTAAGTTGATGGTTCACAAAACAGCATTATTACATAGAGCAACACACTTAAGGACTGTTTAAACTGTGTAGTCAAAGGCAGATTCCTTCCTGATGAACAGTTCATATGGCTGTGATTACCTAAAGGCCCAATGAGAACTCTATATAACTAAGTACATAGACTGCCTGTAGATACCAAATTCCTGAGAAACAAATGAGCCCTATCAAGTAGAGCATAAATATTATTCATAATTCATAAGGGAAGAAGGTGATAAATGAGGGGGAAAATTTCTCTTACTTCAAAAGCATGTCATGATTAATATAAGTTCAGAGGCAGAATACATGTACACCATCACCACATGTCTTGTGTGTACATGTGTTTGTGTGTGTGCATATATGTGTGTGTTGTTGTTGTTGTATGGGTGTATGTTGTATTATAGGGTATGACATGATAACAAGTTGGACTTCCACTGCTATCAGGAGACATTTCTGACTATTTCCAGCTTCAGACTGCACCTCTGGTCAATAGGCATCTTCAGACAGCCAAGAAGATGAACTGCTGACAATGAGAGGTAATGGATATGCTTAAATTCTAGGAAGACACAGATTTTTAAATGACAGGAACAGGGATACCAAATCAGTAGCTAAGCAGTGTAATACTTCTAAGGTAAAACAATACAAATGAAACTTAAATGTTGCTTTTCACAAGTTACTAATATCTGCTTTAAAGTAAGACCTTTAGTGAACTGAGCATGTGAACAGTTTAAAATCCATCATCAACACAGCCAGATTTCCTTTCTAAAAGCTGACATCTTGGGTGATGATCTCCTGCCTGTGAGGGACCAGCTGCTCAGGCAAGCCTCCTCCAGGAGCATCCTGAAAGCAGACAGGGTTGAGGGACAGCAGCAATGAAGCCAGCCACTCCCCCTCTTGCCTTACCCCCTGGCATAAGTATATCAAAATCACCCAAATACATATCCAAAACCAGGAAAGACTGGAAAACAAAATCTGCTAAACACATCTGCCAGAAGCTCTGTTATTCTTGAGGAAAAGTACTAGTAATCTGTCACTAGGTAAAATTGGAGCCTCAGAACAATGGCATCCTCAAAATACTGTGCCTTGAGATCCAGAAGCTTAGCTTTGGGATTTCAGACAAACCAGACTATGGGGCCAAGGCCCTGCCGCATCAGTGTGCTCTGCTCAGACACTGGTGGAAAAATGAACGTTAAACCCCTCCTGTTCAAAATTGTTATCCAAAATTTCAGTTACAGATTTCTAGTCATTTTAGTAAACATGGTTAAAAAGTGAGAACATAGAAGGACATTCACAAGTAATCCACGATCATTACTAATATGAAAACTGATTGCTACAGTCAAAGATAGAAGGAATGGAATTACAGATTTCTTATCGCAAGACACAAAATCTATTTTT
>PVIU01013943.1:0-53871 GCA_004026605.1 Ondatra zibethicus | reverse complement strand
GCGAGGTTCCCGGTCCCAAAGGCAGGCCTACTGAGGGTTGCCCTCTCCTCTCTGCTCGGCTCCGTGGGACAAAGGAGACCCCCTAGCAGGGGACTCGTCCTTCCCCCAAGGCCTCAGCCCGGGTGGGCCGAGCTCAGGTGCAGCCGGGACAGGGTCCAGATGAATCCGCGGAGGCTGGTTGGGCGAGGTTCTCGGTCCCCGGGTGGGTCCTTTTTCGACCTCAACGCATTCTGCCAGGATCTTCAGTGACTCAAATTGCCATTACTCTTAGTTTTGGTTCCCTGAAGCCACGTATCCACCAAATTCTCAGCAGCATTGACCAGAAAAAAAATACCAAAAACACATTTTCATTTCTTTGTGTGTCCATACCTTTGCATAAACACGTGTCTATTTTTAACCATTAAAGACAATAATTCAGTTATGTACGTAGTATGCTTTTATTTTGTAGACTGGAGTGCCTTCTCTTGTAACATTTTTACCGTTTCTGTTGATTAGGCCTCTTGTTTATAATTGCAATAACTTGTTATCTGATATCTCTCTGGCGTTGTATAACAGTCTTAGCTCTTTCTTCAACCTTCCTTACAGAGTCCAGTATCATACATATGTATCACACACTGCAATATATTTACATTTTTATATGTTATTTCTTAACTTTCACCTCCATATGCGTGCCTGGTGTCCTAGGAAACCAGAAGAGGTCCCTGCAACTGGATTTGCAGATGGCTGTGAGTCACCATGTGAATGCAGAGCAAACCTGCCCTCTAGAACAGCAGTCAAGGCTCTTAATCACTCCACAGTCTCCCCAGCTCCCATTTCTTGCTTTTTGAAATATATTTGGTGAAAATTTATCTGCTGTCTTTTGTTCATCTATCAAACCTTTATTTCACTTTCCTTTCATAATATATATATATATATATATATATATATATATATATATATATATATATATATAGTCATAGCTATAGTTATAGAAATCTTGATTTCTTTGGTAAGTTTCATTTAACTTATACAAACAGTTTTAAAAACAGCAAAGGTATAAGGAATTAGTTGAATTTCTTGCTGTCATTATTACTTTCCTTCCTTTGCCATTTGCCTTCATATTATGAGAAATCACAAGAGTGTTCAGACTTTTGGAAAATTTTCTTTTCCTTTGTTGAAGTTGATATTTAGGTGCAGTGTCCTGGCACAGAATTTTCTGTTGGAGATTTTATTTGCTTTATTCTCAGAGATGCCATGGTCTGATCACCAGCTTGTTGGCAGAACTAATCACGGTCATTAAGTCTGGGTAGACCAACATGTAGATTGAAAGGAGCTACTTTAATGATATTGAGAGTTAGTTAATAAAATTGGGTAAGAATTCCAAAAGGGTATTACATGGTTTATCAGTTGAAATGAAGAAGTTAGCAGTTGTGAGTTCTATGATAGGTCACAAAGCTAACAATAGACGGTAACCTCCCGTTCAAATAAGGCTCCTTATATAATACAGTGATTCCACTACTAGGTTTTACAATCAAACTTATGGCATCTGTGTAGAAGGGATGAGCACAATCCTGTGCTCATCATGGCTGTCTTAGTGACTTTTCTGTTGCCACAACAAAAACCATCACCAAGACAAATTACAAGAGAAAGTGTTTAATTTGGGGACTCATGACTCTAGAATGTTAGATTCCATGACCACCACAGTAGGGAGCATTGCATGTTTGAAAACTGCTAACCAAGTAGATTTTTAAGTGGTCTAAAAACAAGGTATATATTGGATAATATTGTATTAAATGACTTGATTTAGTCATTTTCCAGTGTATGCATATACCAAAGGATTATGTTGTAGATGGTGACAACATACAATTTTACTTGTTATGTTAAATAAAGATTCATAAGAAGACATGAAAATAATCTTTTGTAATGCCTTTCTTCCAAATAAACACATTAATAATCCTCGAGTAGTGTTGTCACGGGGGAATACAGGTTCTTAGTCTTATAGATAATTTACTTTTAATAATATAATTATTTTAATGTAAAAGCAGACTCAGAAGGAGACTTGGGCACAATTTTTATTGGAGTTTGAGTGAAAATGACAGAGAGAACAACGAACAGTCAGGTGGAGATCTGCCAGGGGTGGAGAGATGGCTGGAAGGAGGAGAAAAATGGTGATGTTTTCTGAGTTAGAGGTTAAGAAAGCAAACAGGCTTAGAAATAGAGCCTGTGGGCAGGCACATGGGGAGAATGGAGATCAGTGAAACTGAGACACATGGGGTCAGGGCAAGCAGGCTGACCATCAAGGCTGGTGTTAGAGAAATGGAGATACACAGAAAGTAAAGTATTTCAAGCTGATCAGTCCTAACTAGCTACCTCACATAGCTATCCAACTACAGTATTAGTGTTTAGATGTGGCAAGAAAAGTTCACATTCCTCAATGGGGATAGCTGGTTAGCCAATAGGATCCTAGGAAAGAAGGAAATATGGACATAAGGAATGATAAAGCTAGTTGGAACAGATGGAGATGGGGTTTGCATAGGAAAGGACCAGACGTAGAAGCTGGAAAAAAGGATGAAGCTGGATTTTCCCAAGCCTCAGAGAACAGTAATCTGAATTTTTCTAAAAGTGGTGGGGATGATGGAGAATGATGGATGAAGCCTCAGAAAAGCAGTAGTGTGATTATCATTGTGATTTATGGAGGTGCAGCAGTAACAGTCGTAGGAGAGGGGCAATGTTGGCTGCAGGGACACTGAGGAGAGACTGTGGGGACTCAGGTGACAAAGGATGAATAACAAGAACACTTTTTCTTTAGTACTTTTGCTATATTATTATTATTATTATTGCTATTATTGATGGGGTCTCACTAATTAGTCTTGGCTGACCTGGAATTCACTATGTAGACCAGGATACCTTGCAGTTCATGAGAGTTCCACCCACCACTCCCTCCCCAGTGTTGGGATGAAAGTCACATACCACCAGGTCCAGCAGAAGCACTTATTTTTAAATAGTGAGCTCATTGAAAAGAATCTCCACGATACAGTAATTCTTTGTGTTTTGCTCTAGGCTGCTCTCAAGATTCTACTGGTAGACTGTCAGTGCTGATGGGCTCACTCACTCTCCATGGGGAGGTTATTAGACCAAGTCAGTAGAGTAGGAATCTTGGGCCAATAACACATGTTTAGATCATCTGATGTAAGTGTATGGTGTGTTCCTGCCAATATGTCTTCAGTCAATATTTTCACTATTTTACTTTCCTTTTCCTTGAGTAACACATTTTAAGGTGACTAGAGGCGTATCTTTTTCTTTTCTTTGTGACATATTCTTATAATTTGAAGACTATTGATTCTTGAGTACATTATTTGTAGCAGAGGTTACAACTCGGTGACAGTCATTTTTTTAAACTTGCTTTTCTTTGCATGAACCCATCATCAGTATAATTAAGAGTGCTTGGTAAATGCTTTGATAATTTTACCTCAAACCATGATGGTTACACAGGAGACTTAAAAAAGGATTTTAAAAGTATTGGCATTAAAAATATAACCATTAAAGAAAATTAAAAGTAGATGAATAAAACCAGTGATATTTAGAACCTAAATAACACTGGTTACTACATTGGAAGGGAAACTTTTAGGTTCAATTAGGGTTTGAATTTAATGCTTGACAAAATTTCTTTAGGTTAAGGCTCTTTAACTTGATCAAGGCAGCAAGCTGAAATTCACAATGACAGACTTATATTAAGTCACAGGAATAGGTTCAAAAGAGACACTGTGATGAGTAAACTAAGGCTCATATAAATGGCTTGTGATACAGAGTGTTCTTCATGGATACTGGAGATGAAGAAATGACTGATGGACCAGATCAGAGAGATTTCAGAAGTGGGAAAGGCTGCTCTTCTAGAAATGTTCAAGATCAAATCAACTCATTGCTGTGGAATTTTGAGACTATCTGAATTTAAATGAATTAGATTTGTCTATTTGTGCCAATTAATAACACAAAATTGCATTCCTGTACTTATGTTCAGTTGTTGCAATCTGGTTTTTCTCACACTTCATTGTCAGATCAAATGAGCTTAGTTTTAGACAATCTTAGTCTAGGTTCTCTGGTTGTGTAATGACTGAACTAATAAAATAGTATATCTGCTCATTTCATGTTTTGATGATAGCGATTGAACCTAGGGACTTTTTTATGATAGAAAAAAAGGTTCTATCACTGGGATATGTCTTTCGTCCCCATTTACTTAATGACAAAATTAGAGTTCATAGAAGTGTATGCTGGCCATGTTAATCCCTCTGAGAATCCCAACACTGCTTTTAATGCCCTCACTTTCCTGAGAGGGTCTTTTGGCTTATGGTGTTGAGAACCTGGAGATGCTCAGATAGGACACTGGAGGCCATCCTGAGGTTGGCCCATGAGGTAACATAGAATGAAGTACTTTCTTAAAGAAGAGCCTTGGAGACACACAGTATCTGGGTAATGATAACCATGGCCACCATCTCTTCAACAGTTAATGTACACCAGTCACGGATTGTCTAACAAAATGGCACAATCAGTGAAAACTACGTAGTTGACTACTTGATAAGAGGAACATACTTCTAAATGGACTGGGCTGAGAACAGCTGAGATGGCCCCCCTCTTAGGAAAATAAAGCAAAGTTGAAAATCTTTCTTAGTTGTTCTCCTGGTCCCCTGGGGCTTTTGGGAACTCCTAATCACTAATTAACTAGAGTAACTTTGTAGAAGACTCCCTAGTATCTAGTTCCAGCTTCTCAGCACCTGGACTCCCACAGTGATGATTTGTGTTCTCATCAACAGAGTTCATTTACTTTCAGTTAAATATTTGATACCCTGCATTCTACTAGTTGGGTCCACATCTTGGTTTCAACATTTAAAAGGCAAGAGACTTGGGGCTAATTTCATCTTTCTCTGAACTGGCATATAGTTGGTAAACGTTTTTCCTTTTTAAAGATTTTATTTTTATTTAGGTGTATGTGTATAAAATGTGTGTGTGTGTGTGTGTGTGCGTTTGTGTGTGTGTGTGTACGTGTGTTTTGATGCCTGTGCAGACCAGAAGTGAGTATCAAATTAGTTGAAACTGTAGCTACATGTGATTGCGAGCCACCTGAAGTGGGTACTGGAAATCGAACTCAAGCCTTCTTCAAGAACAGCAAACACTCTTTCTTTCTGTTTCTTTATTTAACATTTAATTAATTTATTTTACATCCCAACTTTAGTTTTCCCCCTCTCTTCTCCTGTTCTCTCCCCCCATCTTCCCTCTGCCCCCTCAATCCACTCCTTCTCCTTTTCTGTTTTTTTTTCAGACTATCATGAGTGCCAGCAAAGCATGGTGTATCAAGCTGCTATAAGATTAAGCACCTTCCTTTGTATTTAGGCTGGGCAAGGCAACCCAGTATGAGAAATGGGTTTCCTAGAGCCAGTCAAAGCATTAGGAACAGTTCCTGATACCATCATTAGGAGTCTCACAAATAGACCAAGCTACTCAACTGTCACATATATGTAAAGGGCTTTGGTTGGTCCCATAAAAGCTCTTTGGTATGGTGGTTCAGATTTTATGAGTTCCTATGAGCCAGGTTAGTTATTTATGTGGGTTTTCTTGTGATGTCTTTGACCCCTCTGACTCCTATAATCCTTCCTCCCTCTTTTCAGCAGGGTTCCCTGAGCTCATCCTAATTAGTTGTGAGTGTCTGGATCTATTTCCATCAGTTGTTGGATAAAGGCTCTTTGATGACAATTGGGATGGTTACCAATATGATCACAGGAGATGGCCAGTTCAGGATAGGAATCCACAATTGTTAGGAGTCTTAGATGAAGTCATCCTTGTAGATGTGTGGGAGGTTCCCTTGCATCTGTTTTCTACCTGACCCTGGAGATCCCCCCGACATTCATTTCAGTTCTCTCCCTTCACATCCATCTCCCAACCAGATCCCTCAAGTTCCCGTGTCCACCTGCCCCCAGTCCACCCAGGAGATCTCTTCTATATCCCCTTCTCAGAGAGATCTGTTTGTCTCTCTTTGGACCCTCCTTGCTTTGTACCCTGTGGATTATAGTGTGGTTATTCTTTACTTTATAGCTAATATCCACTTATGAGTGAGTACATACCATGGTTGTCTTTCTGGCTCTGGGTTACCTCACTCAGGATGATTTTTTTCTACTTCTATCTAATACTTTCTAATTTCCTCTCCTCCTATGCCCACCAAGTATTGGTCTCCACTCTGTTGTCAGACTGATGATTATCTTAAATATCACCATAGAACCTTCATCCAACAACAGATGGGGAACAGAGGCGATGCACAGGACTGAACTCCCAAGATCCAGTTGAAGAGTGGAGGGAGTGAGAGTATGAGTAGGGAATTCAAAACCATGAAGGGGTCATCCACTGAGACAGTTTGCTTGAGCTAATGGTAGCTCACCAACTCCAACTAGACTGGGAATGAACGAGCATGGGAACAACCAAGCCCCTCTGAAGGGGATTGACAGCTGGCGCAGACTGAGGGGCCACTGAGAGTGACACGGGGATGTGTCTCTACTTGTATATACTGGCTTCATGAGATCCTATTCTCTTTGGATGTAAACCTTGCTCAACCTAGACGTAGTAAGTAGGGCCTTGGACTTTCCACAGGGTGGGGTGCATGGCACTCCCTTAGGGTTGGAGGGGTGGGGGAAGGGTCTGTAGAGGGAGAGGGAGGGGAGTAGGAGGAGGGGAGGGAGTGGAAATTTGGATTGGTATTTTTTTAAGTAATAAAAAAAGAAAGTACAAAAGCACCAGGCCAAAAAAAAATACTTTCTAATTTCCTGATGTCATTTTTAAAATTTTTTAAAATTGATTTTATTGAGCTCTGCATTTTTCTCTGCTCCCCTCCCTGCCTCTCTCCTCCATTCAACCCTCTCCCAAGGTCCCCATGCTCCCAATTTACTCAGGAGATCTTGTCTTTTTCTACTTCCCATGTAGATTAGATCCATATATGTCTCTCTTAGGGTTCTCATTGTGGTTGAGGTTCTCTGGGATTGTGATTTGAGGGCTGGTGTTCTTTGTATTATGTTTAAAAACCACTTATGAGTGAGTACATATGATAATTGTCTTTCTGTGTCTAGGTTACCTCACTCAATATGATGTTTTCTAGATCCATCCATTTGCCTGAAAATTTCAAGATGTCATTATATTTTTCTGCTGTGTAGTACTCCATTGTGTAAATGTACCACATTTTTCTTATCCATTCTTCAGTTGAGGGGCATTTAGGTTGTTTCCAGTTTCTGGCTATGACAAACAATGTTACTATGAACATAGCTGAGCTCAAGTCCTTGTGGCACGATTGAACATCCTTTGAGTATATACCCAAAAATGGTATTACTGGGTCTTGAGGAAGGTTGTTTCCTAATTTTCTGAGAAATCGCCATACTGATATCCAAAAGGGCTGTACCAGCCTGCACTCCCACCAGCAATGCAGAAGTGTTCCCTTTTCCCCACAAACTCCCCAGCATAAGTTGTCATCAGTGTTTTTGATCTTGGCCATTCTTACAGGTGTAAGATGGAATCTCAGAGTTGTTTTGATGTGCATTTCTCTGATGACTAAGGATGTTGAACATTTACTTAAGTGTCTTTCAGCCATTTTAGATTCCCCTGTTGAGAGTTCTCTGTTTAGGTTTGTACTCCATTTTTTTTTTACTGGATTATTTGTTCTTTTGATGACCAATTTCTTGAGTTCTTTGTATATTTTGGAGATCAGTCCTCTGTCTGATGTGGGATTGTTGAAGATCTTTTCCCATTCTGATGTCATTGTTTTTAACAACTGAATAATACTACACTGTGAAAATATGCCACATTTTCTTTATGCATTCTTCAGTTGAGGGGCATATAGGTTGTTTCCAGGCTCTAGCTATTTTGCATAATCCTGCTATGAACATAGTTGAGCAAATGTCCTTGTGGTATGATTGAGCATCCTTTGCATATATAACCAAGAATGGTATAGCTGGGTCTTGTGGTACAATGATTCCCAGTTTTCTGCGAAACCTCTATATTTATTTCCAAAGTGACTGTATAAGTTTACACTCCCACCAGCAATGGAGGAGTATTTCTTCTTCCTCTACATCCTCTCCAGCAGAAGTTGTTATTTGTGTTTTTGATCTTAGCCATTTTGACTAAGGTATAAGATGGAATGTCAGAGTTGTTTTGATTTGCATTTTCCTGATGGCTAAGGATGTTAAACATTTCTTTATGTGTTTCTCTGCCATTTGAGATTCTTTTATTGAGAATTATCTGTTTAGATATGTACCCCATTTTAATTGGATTTTTTTCTCCAGCCCTGTAATGTATTCCTAAACTGTTATCACTCGTGTGTTTATGAGGTATTTGAGTCTTGCTTGTCCTTCAGTGTCACACTAAGTAAAGCTTCTGGGAGAGAGAGAGAGAGAGAGAGAGAGAGAGACAGGGCTACTGCCATCCAGTTGTACCCAGAAGCCCAGTAGAGTCAGTCACACATTCTCCATTTGTGAGACAGTTGAGAAACTTTTCTTCTTCATCCCTTGTCTTTCATGTTAAATTAATTCCCAACATTTAGAAATCATGGAAAGTATAATGGAAAGAAATCCATGTTTTTCTGCAAGATGGGGGCAGGAGAGATGGGGAAGGAAGTAGGGGTGAAGATGAGCAAGGTACAAAGCTATATATACATATACATAATATATATACATAATATATACAAAGCTATATATACATATACATAATCATCAGGACAAAACTGAGTGTTTTCTATACTAGATAAAAATACTAACTGAATTCTTGTTTTTGGAATGCTTTGGCAATGTGTGTAGGATTGACAGTTCTGGGACAATGCTTTGACAGGCATTGGGCAGACAGAGCCAGTGTCAGCTCCTTCCTAGACGGAACATCTGCCTTTGTTCAGTCCCGGTCCACTGGTTCTGTCTGTTATCATGGCGTTAGAGTTTGCTGTCCCTGACCTATGGTGACCTAAGAATACCTCATTATACGTATCATAAAAGACTTCAACTGCTCTATGAAAACATTTTAATGCCTGAACTGCACTGCAAAAGTCTTTGTGAATCATGTTTCATTTTTACATCTTTGATTTTGCCTTATCCATAGCAGGCTGTATCACTGTTCTTCAGAGCTTCTAGTGACATGAATTAAGGAGGTTTCAACTGTTACACAGGAAACAGTAGTTTAAAATATTACTGGAAGAGAATATATAATGAAGAAATAAAGCATTTTTATGAATTCAATAAGTAATATTATGTAATAGGAATGGAATTTGATTTAGGTCATATGTTTGACTGTGACATTGAGGAAAGCACCCCAAATAGAGTGGCTTAGGTTTGAATTCTTACTTGTCTGTCACAATGACCTTGAATTCTTGTGATAAAGATAATAATTGATGTTCTCTTGGTCATATTGTAAGGACTATGTATTGGTAGGTTTATTTTTTCACCAAGTCATCATTCATACTGTAGCTGAGTACAAATCCAAGATTTAGAATAAAAATATTTACTGTAGTGGGACAGCCTGGAGGTTCAGTACATTTGTTTCAGCTATTATGACAATGGTTAATCTACCTAACACAGAAGAGAAAACTCAAAAGAGAGGATGAAGTGTATTTTTTATTAGGACCAACTCCTCTCTTTTAAAAAATAGAAACTTCTTAAGTATGATGCCTACACTTCAGTGTCTGGGACTCTTACTGCTGGATTTTTCAAGTTGGTACCCTGTTAATTATTCCTGCTTTTGTCACAAAAACTTCCCTCTTGGTCAGCTCATGCAAGGGCAGAGAATTGACTGGAGCCTTTGACTTGGAAGAAGAATGGAATCTGGAAAAACAAGATTTTTCATGTCACCTTCCACGGACTATTGTGGCCTTGCACATTTTAAAACTGGAGAATCCTTATCTCAAGGGTTATGCCAGGAAACTTGTACGACAATATGTTTAACTTAGCATGCTGTGACATTCGTGTTTATTCAGTTGACATTGGAGTTTGGAGCTGGAGGTGTCTTAACCTTCATCTTGCATAATTCCTTCAATCTATAAATTGAGAGAATTCCTGAGAAGCTCAGACTAGGACAAATGTCAGCCAGATCAAAATCCAGTGATACATGCACACCTCTTAAAACAGCACTTCTGTAAATATCTGAGATATGTCCATGTAAAGACATTCAAAAATAGAATAGTTTATCTCTGGCTATGCAGTTTTGGAAATAAGCACATGTCTAATATTACTGCTTGATCTTATCAAACACATACTGGGAAATTTACGTAAATATTTGAATAACATCCAAAGGTATTAGGAAAAATAAATTATCCTAATAAGTCCTATACAATCAAATATAAGACTATCTGAAGTGAGAAGACTACAGTTTTCTGATGTCATAAAATTACAAGAAAACACAATCTATAAAACTCGTTTCTTTGTATGCTAACCTAAAAATTAATAAAGTAAAAAGACTGTTTCATGAAGTATATCTCACCCGATAACAATAATCATAATGCATCATAGTTACATTCCACCAGAGAAAATTCCTCTTTGTTTTCAGAGGCTGAATTGGTTTTATGATGAATTGGTACAGCTCTGCCTGCAACTGCACTGGCTATGTATTCATCTGACCTTCCCCCAGATATGAACCCTTCCGAAGCTGCTCTCTAAAGAGACAACGGCTCAAAACATTTAGAATAGCCTTTGCTTTGACTTTGTCACTTTCCTCGTCCTTTAAGCCAAAATTTGAAGTGTGCAAGTACACACACACACACACACACACACACACACACACACACACACACACATCCTAAAACAAAACACTAGATTAAAATTCGTTTTTCAGTGACCACTTTTGTATCCCATGCCTGAAGGGGTGATTGTTTCTACTGCCAGCAATGGGGCACCCTCCCCAACCTTGCTCACTGCCTAACTCCCTGCCTGAAAATTCTTGTTAACGGTTATAAGTAGATTATTTTGTCTATTTTCATTTTGATGTATTTTAAAATTTTAATCCAGCTTTGAAGTAACTTGAGTGAGACTTTCTAATACATTGAAAATCAGTCCCAAGAGCAAAGGAACAGAAGCCAAGAGGGGCAGCAAGAGGTGCACCTGAACAAGGAGTATTATGTACATGTGCGAGAATGTCATGGTGGCATCTGGACAAGGTGATTATGTACATGTGTGAGAATGTCACAGTGGCGTCTGGACAAGGTGATTATGTACATGTATGAGAACATCATGGTGGCATCTGGACAGGGTGTATTATGTACATGTGTGAGAATGTCATGGTGGCATCTGGACAGGGTGTATTATGTACATGTGTGAGAATGTCACAGAGGCATCTGGACAAGGTGATTATGTACATGTATGAGGATGTCACGGTGGTGTCTGGACAGGGTGTATTATGTACATGTATGAGAATGTCACAGTGACGTCTGGACAGGGTGTATTATGTACATGTATGAGAATGTCACAGTGGCATCTGGACAGGGTGTATTATGTACATGTATGAGAATGACACTGTGAAGCTCACTTGCATGCTCTAATGAAAAATGTTTAAAAAGTCAAGTTTCAAAAAAGGCATAAGTGAATGAAACTCCTTTTTAAATCAAAGTAAATAGTGCTGCAAGGAGGATGAGGGACTTGGAGAGAAGGTAAGGGAGGGTGAGGGAGGGCTAGGGAGGGTGAGAGAAAGGAGGAGAATCAAAAGATTTCAGGTACTGTTCTTTTGGCAAAAAAAAAAAGATTAGAAAACATAGAGTTAATAAATACAAGACTTTTTTTAAAAAAAGAAATAGGTTTTTAAATCAGTTATTAAGGACTAAACAACTGAAAACATTCTGAAGTATAAATAAGAAACACTGAATAGTTAGACCAGAGCCTAATTTATTTAACAATTTTCAAAGGCAATAGAAACAATTCAGTCTCTTTGAGTCACTGAAAGAGATAAGGACGTGACAGTTCACTTCCTCTAAAGAATGTCTTGTGCTCAATTTAAACCCGACTGTCCAGCTGGCACACACCTTTGACATGCGGTTCAGCTGCTTGCAAGGAATGCTATGTGGGTCTTTATTTACTAATTACGACAGGACACAGCAAAAGATGAAGCTAATGAAACTGAAGGCAGCAGGATGAACAAGTTGAGAAGGACAAGGAAAAAAGTCACCAAGCCACATCTTTGTTCAGCAGATGCGGGAGAAATCACCATGGCCAATTCCAACGGTATGTGACTACTGTGACCTTCCATGAGTGGTGTGGCCAGTGGCCAGTTTCTGTTTCTTGTTCATTTCTATAAAACATTTCTCATCTTCTAGAGAAGCAAAAGGACAGAAAGATGCAAAGTATTGCTTCATGAAGGATGGCAAATATAAGCTTATATTAACTGCTTAGAAATAGCCAATCACAGTATTTAGAATTCAAGAGAGGGGTGCAGGATGGGAGATGCAAAGCTGAGTGGGAGAAAAGCTTTCTTCTGCACTGAGAATGAATGTGAAGATTATGGATAAGGACCTGCAAGACCACAGGAAATATTTGAAGAGTTTCTATCCACAGGCTGAAATTCCAACAATACTCTAATAGATCTGAAATAGTGCTAAATGGAGGTCAGTATAAACAAGGTTGCTCCTGGTATTCCAAAGAAGAGGCAAAGGGAATTGTTAGCCCATGGTAACAATAAAAAACAGACTTTAACAGGTTTTATTATTGTTTTAATTTTTTTAAATTGCAGACCATATACTTCCTTACAGTCTGCATCTAGGGCAGACCACACCCAGTGTCCTTGTTTGGCATGTCGCTGTGTAGGAAATGGTATCCTTTCTAACATTTCTTTCCAAGCTGTGTTAAAGACAGTTGAAAACCATTCTAACATGTTTTGACATTTCCCATTATCCCCATAGAAAGGTCTGGAAACCAAAAAGCAGATCTCAACAAACCAGGCTCTTCCGAATCTTGTCCCTCCCACAATGACAAAGATGTCCGGGATCAGATGCCAGTGGTAAAACCATCACTTGCCAGCACTCTAGCCAGTTTTCCTGATGCCGAATTCAACCCCAATGCTGGTAAGCAGTTACCTGGAAGGATTCCGAAGGGGACAGGGAAGGGTTTCTAGCCACTCTTTCCAAGTCTACCTTTGCAGTTGAGATGATGGTGAAAATGCCAGGCCCAGAGTCAGGACAAGAGGATTTCTTTTTAAAAATTTTTATTTTATTTATTTTTATTTTTAAAAAGAAAACAAACTATCTTTTTTCATTTTACATACCCAACCCCAGTTCTTACTTCCTCCCCTCCTCCCATTCTCTCAACTTACCCCGACCTCTATCCATTCCTCAGAGAGGATAAGGTACATTGCTTTGGAGAAGATCTAAGGCCCTCCATACTATATCTAGGCAGAACAAGGTATCCATCCAAAGAGAACAGGTTCCAAAAATGCCAGTACATGCAGTAGAGATAAATCCTGGTGCCACTGCCACTGGCCCTTCAGTCTGTCCCAGCCATACAACTGTCACCCACATTCAGAGGGACTAGTTTGGACCTATACACTGTTTCCTTCCCTGTCTGGCTGAAGTTGGAGAGCTCCCATTAGCTCAGGTAAACTGTTTCAGTGGGTGTACCCATCACGGCATTGACTTTTTTGCTCATATTCTCACCCCTCCCACTCTTCAACTGGACTTAGGGAACTTAGTCCAGTGCTCTGATGTAGGTCTCTGCCTCTGTTTCTTTCCATTAGTTGCTGGATGAAGGTTCTATCACCATATTTAGAATATTTAAGATATTCATCAGTCTGACTACAAAGCAAGGCCAGTTTGGGCACCCTCTCCTCTATTACTTAGGGTCTTAGCTGGGGTCATCCTTGTGGATTCCTGGGAACTTCTCTAGTGCCAGGTTTCTTGTTAGCCCCCACAATGGCTCCCTCAATCAAAATATCTCTTTCCTTGCTCTCCCTCTCTGTCCTTCCTCCATCTCGACTATCTCGTTCCCTCAAGTTCTCTTCCTCCCTCCCTTTCTTCCCTCTTCTTCCCCTTCCGTCCTCCCTACTCCTCCATCCTCATGTTCCCAATTTTGTCAGGCAATCTTGTGTGTTTCCTGTTTCCAGGTGAATCTATGTATGTTTTTCTTAGGGTTCACCTTGTTACTTAGCTTCTCTAAGATGATGAACTATAAGCTCAATAGCCTTTGCTTTACAGCTAGTATCTACTTATGTTTGAGTACATATCATGTTCTTCTTTCTGGGTCTGGGTTACCTCTCTCAGGATGGTTTTTTCTAGTTCCAATTATTTGCATGGAAATTTCAAGATGTCATTGTTTTCTACTGCAGAAAAATCCAACACCCCTTTACGATAAAGGTCTTGGAGAAATCAGGGATACAAGGAACATATCTAAGCATGATAAAAGCAATATGCAGTAAGCTGACAGTCAACATCAAATTAAGTGGAGAGAAATTCAAAGCTATCCCACTAAAATCAGGAACAAGACAAGGCTATCCACTCTCTCCATATCTATTCAACATAGTTCTTGAAGTTCTGGCTAGAGCAATGAGACAACAAAGGAGATCAAGGGGATTCAAATTGGAAAGGAAGAAGTCAAACTTTCATTATTTGCAAATGATATGATAGTATACATAAATGACCCCAAAAACTCTACTAGGGAACTTCTACAGCTGATAATTACCTTCAGTAATGTGGCAGGATACAAGACAAGAGGATTTCTACATCTGTGTTTATAAAGCTCTCTGCAGCTTTGTTACCTTTTAAGCTACGGATCTAGAAAATTGGGGGATTGTCATGGGAGAGCAATCAAGTCATCTTCAAACTTGAAATTTTGTCATTCAAAGTCTCTGAATTTCTGGATAATTATTCTGGTGCATGAGTGTGTTGTTTAACAGCCTGTTGGATACAAGAGATAGAAATTGATTAAAAAGAGGTATTTCTTATGTGAGAAAATCTGTAAAGAAAAGGTTAAAGAAATAGGGTTTGGAAAAGTAGGAATACAATGGGGTATGAAGTTAGAGAAATGGGGTGTAGCATATTGTTCTCACTTTTGACAACAATTACCAGTGGTAGAGATTTTCATGATTAATTTCAGGGTTCTCTAAGCTTATTTACTAAGAGGACAGATAGAAGCCATGAAAACTGTTATATTTACAGGCACACTTTTTTATAACATAAAAACTTTTATAACATAAAGGACTAAAACCCTCTGTGAGATAAACTGTAGGTACTAAACATTGCTATTGGTTTGTTCTTTCCCAGTAGGAACAGACATAACACCATCACTGGTCAATGTGTTTGGCTCACTAGGGAAACTCATTTTAGTATCAATATCCAGGGACTTTACTGGAACATGGTATACCCGCCATGTGACCGAACTCTGTTTCCAGTCCTTCTGAGGGTTATTTTGGGCTGTGTACAAAGTCATCATCACAAATCACACTGTTTGACTTCCTGGCATGAAACACAAACAACTTATAGATAAATACATAAATTAATGATAGGTGGATCCTTCTACGAACTGTGAAGTGAAGTGAACTCCCAGGGGACAATCACACAGATCAGACTGCTCTTCACTCTTCCCTCCTCACCATTTTTATTGCACACAGGACCCAAGAGGAAATGAGGACTATGAGGGTCCATCTGTATTAGTTACCTTTCGTTAGCATCAATCATGATTACAAACACCATTATAAAAACCACAGATTCAGGCTGGAGAGATGGCTCAGTGGTTAAGAGCATTGCCTGCTCTTCCAAAGGTCCTGAGGTCAATTCCCGGCAACTACATGGTGGCTCACAACCATCTGTTATGAGGTCTGGTGCCCTCTTCTGAATATTGTATACATAATAAATAAATAAATATTTAAAAAACCCCACAGATTTACATCCAATTTCATTTAGGATGTGGAAAGAACCCAGGTCCTTGTTAGGTTGCTTCCCTGTAAAATAGGGTCCCTTCCTCTCAGAAGTGTTTCTCTGGTTTTACATCTGAGGGAGCAGCAGTGCTCTGGATGTTTCTTCTGTTTGGAATTGGTCTGAATTTCCCTTTGTTCCCACGTCCAATTTACCACCTGATTTACCTCCAGCTGAAGAAAGTTCTCAAGTTTCTAACAGCTTGCCTTGATAGTGCTAGATATACTTCCCTGTTTTAAGGACAACAACTCTTTGTCACAGCAAGTCTCATCCCTCGTGTTCTCTGTGCGTTGTTTTGTGCACTCTATGAAGTGAGGAACACTCCTTTTGACATCTTTGCATACTAGGAACAAACAATACCAATGACAGAGTGGAGGGCTGGGGTAAGAACATGAGGTGTGCAACAAATTATAGCTCTTTGGCCAGATTCAGCTTAATGGATGCTCTTTGCAAATACGTGTTGCCTGTGGCTGCTTTTGTGCTAAAACGAGAGTTTGGTAGCTGTTTGTTACCCTGTGAGGTGGAAGATGGTCGCGCCACCCAGGCTACCTCAGGGCTCCAGCCAGTGTTATTGGGGAGAAGTGTCCAACCATTGCCAAATCTTATTTAAGGAAAGTTTGAACTCAAAATTTTATTACACAAAATTTCCTAATAAGTAAATATTTCCAATAGATTTAAATAGTGTTCTAAACATTGGAAAGACTAATAAAGCATGGTGGCCATGTTGCCTATATGATGCATGTTTTGTATATTTTTGCATATTTTGATTTTTATGTTCTAGTTTCAGACAGAGAAATAAAGATGGAATTTAGCCATTTTAATCTTAAATCAAAACCCACTGTGCTTTGCACTCTCTCTGTACATAGCTGTGACTAGGAGTGTGGGCACCATTATTGAACAGGATGGATTAAGCTTTTACAGCCTATAATTCCAAACAAACTACCAATATATCACATAAAAATAAATGTGAAAACCATTCCCTCAAATAAGTACAAGCAATTTTGATAAGTCATTTTTCAACTGCTTTGAGATTTTTCCAAAAATAACTCAGTTTTTAAAGACTGGCTTCTTTGCTCCCTTGTTGTTTGGCCATCTATTTATCTGCTCACCTATTCTACGGCCCGCACCTGGTTAGTGTGCTACCTGAACTCTGCAGCACTGTTTGCCGCTGACACTGTGCCTGGAGGGCGGGGCTTCATTACCTTAACTAGGGATTCTCATGGCAGTCATGCACGGGCTCCAGGTAGGGTGGGCAGAATCCCAGGAACAAGCCGCCCATATTACAGAGTGCACTTTATAGGCATTTTCCCCCATTTCTGAATTTGTATTTCTGTTTTGTTTAAATAAATAATAATTATTTATCTTGCTATATTACCATTAGTGTGTGTTATATGATATGTGTGTTCACGTAAGTTCACATGGAACACATGTGAAGGTCAGAGGGCAGCTTTTGGGAGTCAGTTCTCTCCTTCCACCCTGGGGTGGAGGGATCAAACTTACATCATACTGTACTGCAAGCACCTTCACCCACCGAGCCAGCCCTGAATCTGGTATTTCTGGAAGCCCATATTCCTGTTCAATCCATCTCTTATAAGCCATGGTAGCTTTCTTGGGAAGTGAATATATCCTCATCATCTCAGAATGCAGATGACATTTCTCCAAGGCCTTCAAGATGCTCTTGAGCATTGAGGTTTCCTTTCTTTAATTTTAGTTTTCTATTTCTCCTCTAAACAAAGCATTAAAACTCCCTCTATAAAAGTGCATTGATGTAATTTATTAGTCTTCTGAGGGGATAGGATAGGAGCATACCTTCCAGAAATCACACTGGAAGAAAAACAAATGAGCCCCTGAACTGGCAATTATCTGCCTGCTATTCATCATGTACAGCTGAGAAAGACTGACCGAAAGGCTTAATTGGAAGTAACAAATATGATTTATTTAAAGGGAAAAAATTCAGACTATGATGCAGCAAGATGATGCTTTGAAAATAAAATTAGGTTAGATCAGGTTCTCCTATTTTGTGAAAGAAGTGAACTTTTAAATGAAAAAATTTGCTACTAACAATACATTCTAAAATATATGATGTCAGTTTTTACTTAATTATATAAGGTCTTATCATACAGGATATATTTATTAATTTATTCATTCATGCATATGCTCAGCCACTAAAGGCATATTTACTCAATGCCTGTTGTCGCTGACATCTTTATAGGTACTGAAGCTGTGGCAGCAGGCAGAACTATGTCCCGCTCTCGTGGGGTGATATGCAAAAGAATGACAGCTAGATAGCAAACAGGTGACTCTGAAACATGGCCAGCGCAGGGCAAGAAGGGCACTGAAGAATATGGAAAGGGGATAATACAGTTAGCTGGAATATACCTCTCCAAAATTCTCATAGGTCTAACCCTCAGCACCTTAGACTGCATTTGAAGTCAGGATCTTTAAGAGGGCAATTGAGGTAAAATGTACCCAGTGTAAATGCCGTACTCATAAGGAGACATCAAGACAGGGACTCGAACAGAGATCACTGGGAGATTTTGGAAGACGATCATCAACTCAGTGTCACAGAGAGCAGCCTCTGAAGAAACATCCTCAAAATATCTATGATCTGGGACTTCTAGTCTTCAGGTGAAACGATATAGATTTCTACTAAGCCACTTATCTTCAGCACCAGTTGTGATTGCCCTAGAAAATGAAGGCATGTTAAAAAAAAAGACAAGATTTTTTGGGGCTGGAGAGATGGCTCAGTGGTTAAGAGCTTTGCCTGTTCTTCCAAAGGTCCTGAGTTCAATTCCCAGCAACCACATGTGCTCACAACCATCTGTAATGAGATTTGGTGCCCTCTTCTGGCCTCCAGGGATACATGCAGGCAGAACACTGAATACATAATAAATAAATCTTTTTTTAAAAAAAAGAAAATGAAGGCATGTGCTCAGCCTCAGCTCGACATGGATGGGCTCCCATGAATCTGGGGTTGACCTGTCTACAGTGCAGTCATGTTTCCTGACTATTCCGGATGACTATGCTTTAGTATTTGCAGTTCCTCATCTCACCAAGTTATCTCACCTTTAATGTTTAATGCCTATGGTTTCCCCATATTGTAATTTAAGGTATTTTTGAGGGCTGCTTCTTAGATACAGAACCAATTTGAAAAGTAGGTGGTGATGAAAATACCTACCTTGAGTGGTTGCCTGTAAGTGGATGAATATTTTTTTCATTGTAAAATAAAAGAGGGGACGTTTAGAGGGAAGGAAGGGGATTAGGCAGATAGAGGAAGAAGTCAGTGAACAGAGTAAAGGACAATGATACATATGACTAAAAATTGTCATAACGAGCTGGGCAGTGGTGGCCCACATGTTTAATGCCAGTGCTTGGGAAGCAGAGGCAGTTGGATCTCTGAGTTCAAGACCAGTCTTTCTAGGATAACCAGAGCTGCATAGAGAAACTCTGTCTAAAGGAAAAAAAAGTCATAATGAAACCTGTTGGCTTGTATGCTTAGAAATTAAAAACAAAAGTCAAGAAAAACATATAAAGCAACACATTATTTTAGGACATGTAGAGGATACAGATAAAGCAAATAGCCAGTAAGACTTCCTGCCATCCCATCACTGGCGTGACAATGGAATGGCCTCTTTTCTCTTGCAGGAGAGAAGAGTCTGGTTGATAGCATGTACAGAGTTGCTTATGAGGTCTGCAATACTGGTTATTTGAACACCTTCATATTGTAAATTGCTTATGAGTTTTATATAAGCAGCTTTATTCAACTTTGGCTAAATACCCAGTGTTTCAGAGTAAGGTGAGAACACATCAACTGTTAATTAAGCCTATAACATTCTAATTGCTACAGCTTAATTGTTTGTATTAAATGGAAGGTAGTTATAAACCCTCATGAGTCCCAGAGTAGTCAGTCGTATCAGTGACAGGACATTTTATCTAATATATGTGCATAGGCAGAACCAGTAATTTGTTTTCCTCATGCTTCGTGTATTTAAAATCTGCTCAATCTGTGTTTTTATACTGTCAATCTTTATGCTTATTTTAAAGCCTAATTATATCTTGAAAACTGATACCTAGTTATCACTTAAAAATTATAGCTGTTTGATGTAAGTGGTGTGACAGATTGATGGGTGTTCAAATGCGGGTACGATCACAGGACTATTTACTGGAGTTAGTGTAATTAGGCTCATACCTTGTGTGTTTAAGTAGCACTTACGTGGTGCTTATTGACTCATAGTACTGTTAAATACCTTGTTTAATCCTCATAACAAGCCCACAAAGTCGGTAATATTTTAACAATGGAGAAGCAGAGACGCGGAGAGGGTAGGAAGGTTGCCAGGCCTCAAAGGAAGGATATGGGGATCTTGATTTGTGCTGAGTCTCTGTGTTCTGTCACCCTCCCCCAAAGTCCTGATGGTGGCATTTATAATGCATACTGTGAGCCTAGCCATTCTGTCTGTGGCCTATTGTCCATTCATGCCCTGTTAACAAGACACCTATGGGGGAACCCAGAAAACTAGATTCTAGCCTTCGTATTGACAGTGTGGGGTGTGTGTGGTGTGTGTGTGAGGGGGGGGAGAGACTTGAGTTCCCACTTTGTATGTCTCTCTGGCACTCAGGCTGATGGATTGGCTACACTAACTTTGTCTCCAAAGTCTTTCCTAGCTTTACAGTTTTAGAATTTTCAGACTATCTTAAATTCATTTTATTGTATTTCTGACTTAAAAATTGACCATGTCGTTTTCACCTCTACTTTCTATTCTTGATATCTTTCTTTGTTTAAATAATTGTAAAATTTGACAGGGCAGTGCACCTTCATGACTCACATGCCATTACAAAGACAGAAGGTAACTACTGGAAAACAAAAGGAAAGAGAAGGAAAAAAGGAAAAAGGAGCCAACACATCAGGAAATAAACATGCGATTTTACTTCCAAGTACATAGGGACTTACAGTTTAGATATTACAGGTTAATCCAAGAAGCCCCAGAGTTTTAATGGACAGGCATCTACAGGCAACTCGTATGTCTCCAATGCTGTCAGGATGTCCATTGTTTTCATAAGCAAAGGTTGCTTTTGTGTTTGTTTGCTTTTTTATTTTGTTTTGTTTTTTCAGTCTTTTCTTGCTGTTTTCCATAAGTAGTTGTTTTCAGCAGGCACTGAGACATCCCCATCTTCTTAGGCTGACACGTCCTAACTGATGAACACTTTCCGAGAATACTTAGACACTTAGACAGTGCTCTTGGGATTACTCTAAAGCAGGTAAAAGAGAGACAAGATCTCTGTGAAGCTATGATCCACGTGATCGGCATATGTTACTCTTGTTTGTAACCGTGTGACTAACAAACCATGTCGACCCAGCTTTTTTGGTCTATCCTGATCTAGTGACTTCAGATTATTACTCCACAGACTGCACCAGGGACAGTGCTCAGATTACGACCCCGCCTCAACTTTCTTCGAGAATGAAACATATTAAACAAGAAATGACCAAAAATCACCTCCAGTTTGTACGCTTTGAAGCAACAGACTTGCATGGCGTCTCCAGATCAAAGAGCATTCCTGCACAGTTTTTTCAAGTGAGTTTTCCAGTGATGAGGAGTGTGATTTCCTGACCATTTGCAAGCAAACACTTTTTATGACTCATCTGCATTTCTTGTAATCTACACAGTAATTTGAGCTGAAAAGCAATAATTTGTTTTGCTATTTTCCTTGTCCCTTCCCACATTACTGCTCCCCAAGGAGATGAGCACACAATAGCAATTCCTATATCCAATAGAAGTAGGAAACTAATTAAGGCTGGTTATTTCAGTCCTTCTGCCTTGAATAATTTTACTCTACAGAACTCTCTTTTCTTTTCATATTGCAATTATAAAGATTATATTTTATTTGACATGAGGAAATTGCAACCCGAGACCCAAGAGCAAACATGAAAGGTAGAAATGATTAAGTAGAAATGATTTGCTGGATAAAAATCATATCCATTCAGCAGTAATTCAGATATGAAAATCCTCAATTGTCCTTAGATGACTTAATGAATATTAGGTTTTGAAAACAGTAATATCAAGAAAAATTGCATTTGTGGAAACCTTTAAGGATTTTTCTAGCATTGTTTTGTTTAGCTTATAGCATGTGTTTATTCTAATGACTGATTTGTTGGAATTATTAAACATCAAGTTTATAAGGAAGGGATATTGGCCAGTACCAATATTTAAGAAAATATAAAAGTAAAGCATCCTGGAATTATATTTATTTATTTATACACATTTATATGCATATAAAAATAAAGGATCCTTTTGTACAGTCCTGACTGATCTAGACCTCATGACCTGCTTGTCTCATCTTTCCAGGTAGCTTAGATTACAGACTCATCCCACTGGGCTTTACAGTCATTTCTATAACATGTCATAGCTTTTTGCTTTCATATCAAATTGTGTATTTTCTTGGTGTTGGTCAAAGAGGTTATTTTCAAAGTAGTTTTTTGAAAATTTGAACAGTTTAAATTTCTTTCTTAAAAAGTTCTTTGGAAGCCAGCAAGACGGGTCAAAAGGTAAAGGGGCTTGCCGCTAAAAACCCTAGTTCTGTCTCTCAAAACTGCATGGTGGAAGTGGAGAACTGATTCTCACAGGTTGTCCTCCGACCACCCCTTCACACATATGCTTGCACAATACACACATGATCAATCAACTGATCAATCAATCAATCAATGAATTTAAAAGTATTTGGTCTTGTCTTTAAATAGCCTATAGATAGTGTTTCTTCTACATTCAATTAAGAACTCTACATGTTAGTTAATTCTTATAAGAAAATGTGAAATTGCTATGGGCTGGATCAGAAGATAATTCACGTGAATCTCCTTTAACCAGTGATAAAACACAATTGGCATTTCAGACTCTGGCCTGAACATAAACCTGTTTGCTTTCTGTTTTCACCAAATTCTCATCATCTATTTCACTAGTGATTCCAGAAAATTAAACACTTAGAATGCTACTCTAGTGCTTCCATGAAACACCCTTCCCCCAAATAGAGCTGATCATTCAGTTTACGTTTGCTGAAGATTGATTTCATTGACATAGAAGAAAATGTCTGCATTTGAAACTGTGGTTGAAAGTGTTAATTTTCTTGTTCAATATTCCACATATCGAAAGACTTTTTCTTCCTGCCTTTTCTTGGAAAGAACTATTTTACCCTGAGAATTTGATACAAGTCAACGCACCTCCTTTTCATTGGTTTGCTTATTCTTAGCCTCCATTTTCAAATAATTCTCTTTCTTATAGCCTTAATTCACTGTTATTTTATTCTAATTTTATAATCATAGAGCATGTATTGTGAAATAAAACTCTTTAAATTAATGTTGGAACTTTTGAAGGTATAAACCATGAGTACCTTTCTCACAAATATTAATGATCTAAGGCTAAATAATTTATTTTGGATATGTTGTTGTGAACATATAAGTTCATTTCTACTAGTTAATCTGAACTACACACATATAATTTCATATATGTATACATAGAGATATAATTTCATACGTATATAAATGAAATTATGTATGAGAAATTTCTCTGGCAAAAATATGAAATCAATAGCTTATATGTGGCTTTATATAAAAGTAACAGATTTTTTTATCAAATTTTTTTTTCAAGACAGGGTTTCTCTGTAGTTTTGGAGCCTGTCCTGGAACTAGCTTTTGTAGACCAGGCTGGTCTCGAACTCACAGAGATAAGCCTGCCTCTGCCTTCTGAGTGCTGGGATTAAAGGCGTGTGCCACCACCGCCTGGCCTTTTATCAATCTTTTTTATATACTCTGTTCTGATCAGGCTTCACTCCACCCCAGCACCTTCCCGATCGCCCTCACCTCTTCACGCTCCATGCCTTTTCTGCCCCTCTTTAAAGAACAAAATAAATAAGCAAACCAAACCAAGAAAACAAGAAACCCTCTCTCTCTCACACACACACATACCAAAAATGAAAACCAAGAAACACAAGCAAAAGACCAGTCAGACAGGGAAAAAAACCTCCCAAACAAAGAAACTTGGAGACAAAAGATCTACAAAAGTCCCCTTGAATTCCTTTTCGTTGGGCATCTAGTGCTTAAGATGGCCGTCTACCCTGACGCATGGGTAATATACTTAGTGAGACACAATTAAAAAAGCCTAATTTTTTCTTTGCAAGTGGGTGTCAGTTTCAGATAACGGTCTTGGTTAGGGATGGGAGCCATGTTCACTTCCACTTTTCAGCACTGGGATTTAAGTATAAATTTCAATCATTTTTATTTATGGAAATAAAGTGCTCAACTGAAATTATTAAGATAGATTATGAATGACTAGAGGAGATAACATAATCTGTCTTTATTTGTGGAATAATATAGAGAAAAATTTCCTCAAACTAAATCAGCCAGGCAACCTCAGTGCCTGAGGTTGCTGAGACATGAGCCTGGGACCCATCACTTAACAGTTCAGTGATGCCTTTTTTTCTGTATCTACTGCCTCCAGCACAGCTTTAATCCTCCTGTTATCCTTTATCTGAACTAAATGTTTCTTCCTATTTTAAATGCAAGCATTGATTTTATAAAAACAAAAATCCAGATCATCTTCTGAGAACTGAAGAAAAGGCTGGTATCAAAGGGTCAAAGAGGCGACCTATGATTCAAGGGCATCTCCACTGGTTAGAAAGGTCCCCATGTGCCTGACACTGGACAAACACCCTACAGACATTAGCATCTTCAACCTTTCAACAAACTTAAAGAGTCTTGATCTATCAAAGGTCTGATTTGGTTTAAGTTATATGTGGATAATGTGAGTTCTAGCCTAGATTTAATATAAATATGAAATATTACTATAGATCTTCTAAACAGTTTGTCAGTTGTTTCAAAAGGTAGCCTTCATTGTGCTCCAATAAGAGCTGTCATAGGTTTTGAACTTAATCTGCAAGAATGTCTATCAAGTTCAGAGAGATCCATCTTGAAGTATGTAGCCATTTCAGTGCTTCAGTACTATATATATAATTTAAGATAACTTATTGTATTGGACAAAGCTATTCATACAGCAGTTTAAATATATCCCACAGCTAATGGAGAATGGTTGAAATCCTGATGCATGTCCAAAAATGTATAAAGAAAAGAGAATGTATGTATATTAAAAAGAGTGTTCTGAACCTCACGATTAAATAGCCTAAAGAACAAAGCGTGACTTTTTACTATTCTTCTAGTTTGCAAAGGACTGCTGGAGTCCAGTGAGGACCAGCTGCTTTCCACAGTTCACAGCAAAGGGAATACAATACGGATTTGGATTGTGTGCTCTCTCAGAGGTTTCATGAGTAAAATACATTACCCTTCATTTTAGGTACACACAACTACCATATAGATTTTTGAACTAATAATAATCAAATAGGGAAATAACATTATTTTTTCAGTGAAATTTAGTATTAAAATATTCCGTATAGAAATCTCACAATGTGGAAGTTGTGAGCCTGTGTGCACAGGCATTTGGATATGCATAAAATTTACATGGAGAACTACAAAAAATGTGTGAGTCCCTTCTTTATTGATGGTAAAAGCAAATTTGTGGACTAGATATGGTGGTGCACACCTGTAATCTCAGCACTAGGGAGACAGAGGCAATAGGACTATATATTTCTAGACTAGCACAATGCATTCAAGGCAAGCCTGGGCTTGGGTGAGATCTTGTCTCAACCAACCAACCAAAAAAGAAAACAAAAAATAAGAGCAGGGAAAAAGCACTTAGATCAGTTAAGTCAAAGTGGCCCTTGAGAGTGTATGTAAAGGTGATATGTCATGAAGGAGCTGGTCCATACAGTCTTGCAGAATTGCGGGTCCTGGACAGTAGTGTTTCTTTTTGGTTTCTGCAGATGATGTGAACAAACTAATGTCACTTGTGGAGAGTTAGGATGTTTGTATTAACCCCACAATGCTCACTGAGTTCATGAAAACTACTTTTGATAGCTAAGGCCTTTTCTTCACCCATGTGAAGCCTCATTGAGATTCTTCCACAATTTCTATATTTTTTCAAATGCATCTCTCCTACTTTATAATCTCATGCCTTCTCTGTCGCCTGATACATAGTCAAGTTAAATATGTGGATAAGTCTGTTGGGCCTAAGAGATAAATTTCTTGGACATAAAAAGAATTAGCCCTGTAATCTGCTGCAGAATTGATGGAACTGGAGCATACATATTAAATTAAGTGAAATAAGTCAGACACAGAAACAAATACCGCATGTTCCCTTTCACATGTGAATGCTAGAATGTTGATCTAAATAGGATGGTGATTCCAAGAAGCTGGGAAATTAGAAGGAAGAGGAGATGGAGGAAGGCTGGTTAATGAGTATGCAAACACAGGAGTTGCAACTATTAATTTTCTGACACAGTGTATGTAGTGAGCATAGTTCAGAATGATTGTTATATATTTTATCAGCAATTTGAGGCAATAAAAAGCATGTGATCAGTAAACATTGTTTGCATATATGAGATGATCACAATATAAAGTAAAATTAAATATAAAGTAAAAGTAAAATATGTAAATAATAAAATCCTGTAAAACAAGTCAAAGAAATGCCTTATCTGAGTCTTAGAAACTGTACTATAAAATAAAATACATTATAAAAACATTTTGATTATAATAATTTAAAATATTTAAATGTTATAAACCTTTGTCTTTTGCTATATTGCTATTCTTTATCCTTAAAGCATTCATTTATAGCTATGTGAAGCATTTATTATTGTTATTTCCCACATAAGAGCATATCAAGGCTTGTATTAAAATATCAAAGATTCTTTGTAAAAAGGTCTTTATGAAAAAAATAGTCCTTTTAATGTTGAACTTTTGGATATTTATTCTGAATCTAAAGTTTATCTGACAGTTAATATTAACTCACAGTTATTAAGCTTACATTTCTTATTACCAAGATTTTCTCCCCCGTTTTGTCTTCATGTTTCAGAACCTAGCTCATTTATCTTTTTCTTCTTCAGGAAAAAGTAATCCACGGTGTTTTTATGCCCCGCGGTTATCTGGAATTGATGCCGAACCCTAAGGACGATGAGGTGAATCACATAAGAGCTACATGCTTCAATAGTGACATCGTCCTCATGCCAGAGCTGTCAACCTTCAGAGTCTTGCCATGGGCGGAGAGGACCGCACGGGTGATCTGTGACACCTTCACAGTGACGGGTGAACCTCTGCTGACTTCCCCCAGGTACATTGCCAAGAGGCAGTTGCGCCAGCTGCAGGATGCCGGCTTCTCC
This sequence comes from Ondatra zibethicus, assembly GCA_004026605.1. Classification (NCBI taxonomy): domain Eukaryota; kingdom Metazoa; phylum Chordata; class Mammalia; order Rodentia; family Cricetidae; genus Ondatra; species Ondatra zibethicus. The sequence goes on along the minus strand of PVIU01013943.1, from coordinate 26,747 downwards.
CTGCTGTCTGCCTTCATCTATGATTTCTGTATTTTTGGTGTGCCCGAAGTGATCAATTCTAAGACCATATCCTTTCCTGCCTCGACATTACTGAGTAACCATGACCAGCCCTTCATGCAGGAGCTGGTTGACGGCCTTTATCACACTGGGGCCAATGTGGAGAGCTTCTCGTCTTCTACCAGACCTGGGCAGATGGAGATCTGTTTTCTCCCTGAATTTGGCATTAGCTCAGCCGATAATGCATTTACCCTCAGAACAGGTATCAAGGAAGTGGCCAGGAGATATAACTATATAACAAGCCTTGTGATGGAGACCGGATTCTGCAATTCAGGAATTTTATCTCATAGTGTCTGGGATATCGGTGGAAAGACAAACATGTTTTGCAGTGGTTCCGGGGTGGAGCGGCTCACACTCACCGGAAGGAAGTGGTTGGCAGGTCTCCTGAAGCACTCTGCTGCTCTCAGCTGTCTGATGGCCCCTGCCGTCAGCTGCCGCAAGCGCTATTGCAAGGACAGCAGAGACCTGAAGGACAGTGTGCCCACCACGTGGGGATACAACGACAACAGCTGTGCCTTGAACATTAAGTGTCACGGTGAAAAAGGCACCCAGATAGAAAATAAACTAGGTTCAGCCACCGCGAATCCTTACCTGGTGTTGGCCGCCACTGTGGCTGCAGGCATGGATGGGCTTCAGAGCAGTGACCGTGCTAATTCAGATGAGAGCCAGGATCTCTATCAACCAGAACCTTCTGAGATCCCTTTGAAGATGGAAGATGCCCTCGTGGCCCTGGAGCAAGACCACTGTCTCAAGCAGGCTCTGGGAGAGACTTTCATTCGCTATTTTGTTGCCATGAAGAAGTATGAATTGGAAAATGAAGAAACAGATGCAGAGGGAAATAAATTCCTGGAGTATTTTATATAGGATGGGACTCTTGGCTTTAGAGATGACATTGTGGCAAGTAGCTAACCTATTAGAAAGAAAAGATTGAGCCTTTACAATTAACAATACTAGATAGGCTTCTGTCTCCTCCATCCCCCCAATCATTGGGAGATGAAATGGGACTGTTGAGATTCTGATCTCAGACATAAACAATAAATTTGAGGTTAAGCAGCATATGCAAACTTACTCAGCCTGACAGTCTATCATTTCCTTTGTGTTGCTAGCCTGGGTAGTGTTTGGGGGACTGCCACATATTCATATATTAAAAAAAGAGGTAAACATTAGGAAGCAGAATTTTAAAGACTGGGGTGAGAGGAAGAAACAATATGTACAGACATAGATTTCGCCTACCTGGGAGACAGACATGTGAGCAAAATCTTATTAATGAAAACACCTTGAGGTTGGTTTTGTATCACTGTGAGGGTTTTAAAAATGTCAAGTTGCACAAAGTAGGACATGACAAGCCCAGAAGTTCTCCCTTTGCTTTTCACACTTCTCCATCACCTCCTTAAAGGCTCAGGGGTCCCAAGGCTCTAATGTTCCCTAGAATTGAACCACAGGGTAAAGAATCAGGTAACCTTGACGTCAGACTTGAAAGTGGTAGAGGCCTTTCTTTAAAGAACGCATGAGGAAGGAAGGATGGAAGGGGCCTGGACTGCTCTGCCAGCTTCGCTCCATTCTCCGAAAGCAGCCATCCCTTTGGAAGATCTCTGCTCCACGGAGAGGGAGAATGACTGCCTACGTAGCTCAGGCTCTGACGGCAGCTTCAATGCACACTTAAATTACTAATTACATTGCCACAGAGGCTGGTGTTTCTCCAGGGACTAGAAAATGTTCCAGGCCTTCCTTTGATTGTGATAATATTGCAATTTATCACCTAAATTTAGCATCTCTTGGGAACAAGTTCAATATCTACTTACTTGCAAATGAAAGCACTTCCACTGCTTAGGATCAAATCGGAGATTTTATGTTCGATTAAAACTGACTGTGGTCTCAATTCAGACGGCAGACACTTAAGGAGAACACTAGAATTTAGCTCCAGTTCTCTTGTTAACGTTCTTAGTATCTAGTAAATGGCAAAAGTCAGTGTGCCCTTCATTAACTGTTTGTTTATTTTCCTCTTCCAGTAGAAGAGGTATTTGGAAACAATAAAAACCCACAGATGGAATAAGGGTTGGAGGTAACTAACACAGGGTGAGAAGGAAGTGAAGTTCAGAACACATAGCTCCTTTTTCAGTAATTAAAGCTCAAGATGTCAGTTGGGAAGATAGAGTGGAAATCAAGTGGTTATCTGAGCCTCCTCTCTGTTGCATATGTTGCTGTTATTAAGTTCAGCCAGAGACTAAGTTGAAGCAGTCTATGGAAGCTGGAGCTAAGTTCTGGCGAGGACAACAGCAGGTGTCTTGCCTTCCCTTCCTGTTTTTACCTTTCCTCCTGACTGGCCCCTAGAAGATGAGGCTAGCCAATTTCTTACAGAACGTAGAGTGATGAAAAATTTACAAGACACCATGTTTTTTGTTGGTGCATATGTGTGTGTGTGTGTGTGTGTGTGTGTGTGTGTGTGTAGGATGTGTTTGGGTGGGTGTTAAGGACTGGGGGAGAAAGGATAAAGATAAAAGGTCTAATGAAAGATAGTTTCCAAAAACTTCTCGTTTCTGAGGTTGGGGGTGGGGATCTGAGTTAATTAGAGGGATCCACTCATGCAAAAAATTGTTTTATTTCTCACTCTAATAGAGCCATAGAGAATGTTTTTTATAAGTTCACGGGCCTTAATGAAACTTGTCTAGTGTTTTTCTTGGGTTTACTACTGTGTCTATAAGATGCTATAAAAACTCTTCCAATCACAGTGTTTTCAGTCTTTATTTCATTGTCTTTATAACAATATCAGCATAATTTAAAAAGTACAGTATGCAAGGTCTCATTGTGAAGGCTCTATGTAATTGGGAAAGTTACCAGTCTAAGTGGATGGTAGTCAGTCAGCAGAAAACATTCAACAACCCATTACAAGTCAGTTTTAGAGCATGTGTTGGTATGGCAGCCTCTCTAGAGACTCACATTAGCTGTGTGCGCTTGTATTCTTTGGTTCATTAAAAAAGGTCAAAAGTGAGCATTGGCCAACACAGCTTAGGACGAAGGAAAACTGGGGTAGGTACACGTAAGTTTTTAGTTAACTCCTTTTCTATTGTTTTGATCTGCGTCTACATTTCCTCATGCCTCTGTGTTCCTGGTCTTCAGGGAGAGACCAGAAATCCATGCAGTAGCATGTGCTGCCCGCCCTTTTGTGTGATAAGCCGGCTACAGTCCTAGGGGAGACTAGCACAAAGATACTGGGTGGGTTGTGAGAGAGTTTGTCTTAAAGAGAACAGTTTTTTTTTAAATGTAGGCCCTATGCTAAAAAAACCCTAACACAAACCCCATAAACCTGGCTGCGTTATGGCTTGAAAAGGATGCCTTTTGAATCTCTTTACCGAAATTACTTTCTTATTTTCATTTACCATAATTGTTCTAATCAAAGCTTAGGGGAAAATGTGATTACTGAATTTAAAGTTGGTTATTAAATGACTATACATAAGAATCTAAATTAAAAACTATGCTTCAAGAGTAAAAACTAAAACATCAGTAGCATAGTAAAAAGTTACATTTTCAAAGATATTTTATAATCTAAAATTTCCCTTTATATTGTCTGAATATGACAGTAAAGCTTGAAATGGTGATTTTGAAGGTAATGAAAGATCTAAACTTCGGTCTGAATAAAACTTGAAGTCCACACAGTAAATACTGAATGTGTTGGCATCCCATAACAGTTATATCTCGTGATGTTCCTTCAGCCATTTGGTAGCCAGAGCAGTATTAGCAATGTTTATAATGCAAGGTTATTGGTCAGAATCATTAGCAGAGGGTTTCCTGTTCCAGGTGTTAGAACATCTGTCTCTAAACATCTCGTATGTTAACAATGATTCCTTCTCTTGTTGCCTGAAGCAGACTTCACATAGCATTTCCTGATCAGATGACGAACACACATCTGTCCATATTTGTCTTTCTAGGCCTTATTTCTTGAGCGAGTTCTAGGCTTGGAGATGTCAGTCAATTAGAGCATAGGGAAAACCATATTGCATTACTGTCCTAGAACCATGCAATGTATACATGTTCATATGTCCAGAGACAATGAAGAAGCAGCCACAGACACAACTAGGAGAAGCTTCAGTTTATGGTTTTATTGGCCCTGAGACAAATTTTCCTTAGAACCATTTTGTTTCTAGAAACTGTAGAGGAAACTAAATTTGATTATCTTGATGGAGATTATATTAAATGGTTGGAGTGGGATAGTCATAATTTTGGGAAGGAACCTTTCAATGTTTTCCTTACTTTGTGCAATGCCTCCCTGTTGATTCTGTCTCTCAGAATGGAAATCAGAACCCTGCCTTTTTAGTTTCTTTTGCAGCCATGGTATGAAACTGCCATGTCAGGTGCAGACATGGAGCCTATGTGAACCCCACAGTTAGTAGGCTTGGCTGAGGCAGGAGTGACAGGCATCTGAGTATTAACGAGTTGTGGTGCTGACACCAGCTGGTGTCTGTGGATCTCTCTAGAGCATCAAACACAACTTCCAAACCTGCATTTCTGGGCCTTTCATGTTCTATGAATTGATTTTTTATTTGTTTTTTTTTGAGACAGAGTTTCTCTTTGTAATAGCCCTAACTGTCCTGGAACTAGCGCTGGTAGATCAGGCTAGCCTCCAATTCACAGAGCTCTGCCTGCCTCTGCCTCCCCAGTGCTGGGATTAAGAGCTCCACCTGCCTCCGCCTTCTGAGTGCTGGGATTAAAGGCATGCGCCACCACCACTCGACTGAATTATTGAATATTTCAAAGGACATCTTCCTTACTATTTAAAGTATCTCAAATATATATGCTGAAGCATAGTTTCTAAAGGGAGTTGCAAGAAGCAAGAAATGCTCATTAATCAGAAGACAAGGAACAATTTAATGCTCACTCAAGTTTCAGAATAAATGAAGGCCTATAAGTTCTGAGGATATAATATTTGTCATCTAAGTGCTTTCTCCTTCACTGTCCCTACAGTTTTATGAGACATGTATGTGTATATGTTAGAAGTCAAAATGTAAGGCTCAGGGGAGGTTGGACGAATTGGAACTAAATTGTCATGTCCATTCTGTCTGTTTCTTGATCTCTGTGCTATTCCAAAGTGCCATTGACTATACAGTGAAAGCAGCACCACAAATTATCCTGAGGGTTTTATGTCGATTTTGAGGTTCTAAACACCACATACAGGCAGATACTTAAATAACTGGATCTTTCCTTATTAATATGCTCTCCAGTTAAATGCGGGTTCCCTGGCTTTCACCAATATGCTAAACTCCAAAAGAAATGGAGCTGCCCAGGAGGTTCTTCTCTGCCCGGTAACCCTCTAGGACAGAAAGCCCACCATAGAGGAACAACATGCTATGGAAACATGTCAGACATCTCTCAAAGAATAGAAATTCATGCCTCAAATAATTTTATAAATGTTTGAACATAAAATTACCTTGCTGAAATTTCTGACAGTTTTTAGGATTTGAATTGATTCATTTTCAATTATGTCTTCATCATTAGAAATAACCTTAAGCAAATGCTCAGTACTCATTGAGAGCATAAATGATCCGAATCTTCTGTCTGACTGTTTAAGGAGTGATAGATGAGATTGTTTACTAAGGGGCCAACCAAATGGCTCAGTAAAGGCCTTTGCTGCCAAGGTTGAGAGCATCAGCTTGACCTCACAACCTGCATGGAGGAACGAGAAAATGGACTGTCACAAGCTGCTAGGCTAGTCTCTGGTTTCCATGTGAGCCAGGACATGTGTGCCAGTGTTCTCATCCAAAATAAACAAGCAAGCAAGCAAATAAAAAAAAATAAAAAATGTGAAAAATTAAAAAAATTAAAAAAGAATATTCACGGAATTTCAATAATAGCCTAACTGAAGGGGGAAAGTGTATTAAAATCAGGAGTTGGGGAAGAGGGCTACTACCCAACAAAGAGGCTAGGAGAGGACACAATGTTTCAATCATAGTCTAAAGGAAGGGGGAACATGTAAATTAAAGTGTGTGTGTGTTGGGGGGTGGCTGCCACTCACTCAACAAAGAGGCTAGGAGAGGTGCTCTCTTTCCTAGATTTTTCGTTGACCATGTTAATTTTATCTAGAGAAGACATTAATCAATAACCCCAAACATTTAGTTCTATGTAATTGCTAAGTTGTAATTCAGTTAAAAAGCAATTGTTATTATGAGGCTTGGGCAAAAACCTGTTGAACAAATGGTTGCATGCTAATTTTCAAACTTACGCTAGAGGGCAGTAATGTACTGTTAAACAACCATTGCGTGCAGGGGCTCGGCAATCCTCACAAAGCTTAATATAAAATGTGAAAGCAAGCAAATCTTTAATGAATGAAAACGGAAAAATGTATTAGGTGGTCTAACACTATAAAAAAAAAGCTTTCAGTCACGTGACTTGCATTTGAATACATTGTGCTTAATAGATATTAAATACATACAACAAGAGAAAGAAACAGTAGCAATTGAAGGTTATGGTGTCAGAGATAGTTCAGAGTATATTCAAGAGATATTAAAAATAAGAAACCACAGAAATGCTAGTTGAATTATGTGCTGTTTTGATGTTAACCCAGGTTTCTTAAGTTCTGGGTGGATTTGCACTGGATCTGGAACACCTAGGTCTGGAAAGGACTAAACATTTTTACTCTACCAATCTAAAAACATTTTATCATTTAATGCTTCCCATCTAAGATCTGTGGAAAAAATGATAGAAAAACGTGGATATTACTTTTCCCTAGCTGGAGCTTCATTTAAATGAATTGTATTATGAGCCTATATGTTGAAACAGCTCAGAGCTTATACGTTAGAAGGTAGAGAAAACAGTGTAGAGGCACCTTCGATCAAATGACACTAAGGCCTTTCCTGCGTTATAGATTTCCCTGACTCCACCATATCTCCTCCTGGATGGCAGGGGTCAACCAAAGCCCATGACTTGCGGACTTGAAGAAGGAAGAGCAGGGCTGTAGCAGCCAGGCAGCACTGCTTCCTCAGTTCCCATCCATGGAGCTGCCATCGTCCCTCAGCCTCACAGCGTTCCTCTGGTCTACTCAGCATAAAGTCCCTCTTGGCTCCTGAGATGCCTGTAGTGGCATCTCATTTATATATTTTTATTTGCATGTTTTCAATTTATTTTTTATCATGTATGTGTTTGTGTGCTTATAAGGGGGTTTGTACTTTAATAAATACAGCTTGCCTGGGGACCAGGAAAGTACAACAGCCACACTGACCAGCCTTACAGACCAGGCAGCAATGACACACACCTTTAATCCCAGTAGCCGCATTAGTTTGCCATAGAAACCAGGTAGTAGTGGTGCACACCTCTAACGCCAGCACTAGAGAGAATTATAAAGCGGGAGGAGACAGCTACCAGTCTCAGTCTCATTCTGAGATTCCTGGAGGCAGGATCGCCATTTCAGACTGAGGTAGAGGTAAGAGCCAGTGACTGGCTGCTTTGCTTTTCTGACCTTCTGGTTGAACGCCACTACCTGTCTCTGAGCTTTTATTAATTGTGCATCAGATGCTTTGCTCTGTGGTATGTCCATCTCTTGATATCCTTACCCACCTACAGTTTAGCATTTTGACGTCTTTCTAATGTGTGTATCACACATGCCCCGATACCTGTATTCAAATCCATGTCTATTATAGTCTCATGCAAACTTATCCATTTTCTTCTGTTTAAAAATTACTGTTGTGTTAAGGCAATCTTGTTCTTTCTACTCTATTACTACCCACAGCTTCTCAACATGGACTCTAAATACTGTTAGTCTTTCTCTACCAATGAAAACCAACTGCCCCTGAAGCTAATAGTGACCATCCTCCTGTTAGCCCCAGCCACAGCTCCTTCTCTCTGTTTCATGAATAGTAGGACGGCAGAATTGCACATTATTGCTTTCTGCCTCTTTATTGACATGGTTTTCTCTTGATTTGCAAACTACTGGATGGTGTAGGTTTACTTTTCTCATCTTCCTTTGTTTCCTTTCTTTATTCTGAAACTTAATGTTGACTACTGTTTAGGATCCTTCCTCTTTTAGTCCTCTTCTTACTTAAAAAAGTGGTCTTGTAAGTATGAATAACACTAATTTTCAGTGTTCAAGACTCTTGGTTAGACATGGGAGAAATTAAATTAGACTTGATTAAATTTGTCTATTTTTTATATTATTGAAAGACTCTAGATGTTAGATGCAGGAGAATGAGACATGGAGCTCAGCGGCGAGTGAAACGTGGTAGGCAACCCTGTACACATTTTTCTCTCTGTGCTCATTTCTATGCCACTATCATGCTGTCTCTTGTTTTGTATATGTTGGTTCTGTTTGTTGCTTTCTCGGCATGATAGAAAATATGTGCTAACATCTTCAGGCTTGGAGACTCAGAACTTGGCAATAGGAAGCATGGTGGATACAAAAATAGAAGGTCTACATTTTCAGTTGATAGATGAAGTTAGCATTAAAATGTAGCTTATTCTATTACATTAATTAATTGCAAACTTGCTGTAAAGTAACATAAATAATTATTCTCTGTAATAAAAAGTAGAAATGAAAAAAGAAAATGCATGCAAAAATTGCAGCCCAAATATGTATCCTTTACATGCCATGTGTATGAATTTGAACTCACACACTCTAAATTTCTTGGTTTAGCTTGGGAAATGTTCACATGCTTCTTCCACAAGGCTATCTTCTCTATAATGAGTACTTCAGGTAGGAGGAACCCTTATGAGAGGAAGAGCCAGGAGGTGCCAATGGTAAGTCCCATATCTTGAGTTTTTGATGCCAGGCAAATGATTACTAGGTTAGGTTCTCAAAAACACACCTCCACTTCAATATTCCACAGGCTTTGTGCACTCAACACATCCAGTGTGTAATTTGTGGTCTCTTTCAAGCTAAAACATTTACACATTGCTCCTCTTCTATTCTTTCCTTTCATTGGCCTCTCTTTAGAATTCCCTGTTCTCTGCTGTCATCAAGCCTGATAGTCTTAGCTGACCCTAAAGAGGTTGTGACCCACAGGTTGAGAACCATTGCTTTGACCATTCCTTTAAAAATAGCACATTAGATATTAGTCCTATTTAATCTAACATTTTAAGTGAAAATTTTGCTCTGAATTAGATTCATGGAAACTTAAAGGTAGGTGGAGGCTAAGGAGCTTTTGGCTGAAATCTGCAGTGTATATGAATTGTATTCCTCATACATAGTGCATTAAATCTTTAATACTATCAGTATCATGTAACGATCAAAGCTTCAGCTGGTAAGTTTATCTGCCACAGTAGAGCCTTGTGGAGATGAGACTCAAAACATTCCCCGCATCAAGGACACTTCATTTTTCATGCTTACGCCCTGTGTCAGGTAAGTTTTGTGTTGCACAGAGTGACCTAAAAGAATATTTCTGATCCCTTTGATTAGGAGAAGGTTGTTTTTGCAAGTTCTGTATTTCCAGAGCTGTCTCTTAGCCTCATGTGTTTGAAAGAAAGAAAAGAATACCGAGGAAGTAAGGCAGGGCAAGCAATGACAGGGACTTCAAGGATGCCACAGAGCACACTGCTCAACGCAGTTCCAAGTGTCTCCTTGCAGTAGCCTCAGCATCACCTCTGCACTCTTTAGAAAGGCAAAACCTCAGGCCCAGATGTGTGCAATTTCACAAGTATACCAGGCAGTCCCTCTGCCTGTCTAAGACCTAGAAGCACTAACAAGCCCTGTCCAATAGTTCTCAGGGGCTTCCGCAAAGCTTAAATTCTAGGGAGACAATCTCAAAGGCTCTGCTTGCTCTAGAGCCGTTTCCATGTTTCCAAGTTGTATGCCCCAGGGGCTTTTGTTTGTTATTCCGAACTGCAGCAAAAGTCAAACAGCTGCTCTAACATCCAGGACCCTAATGTGGGGGGACGGCTTTCTACAGGCTTTAGAAGACTATGACCTGCAGAGCCGTTAGGTCCACTGTGTTGACTATTAGTCAGCTTTGCAGTTGGAGCAGTTAAAAGCTTCTTGACATGGGAGTATTCTCACTTTGTCACAAACCCCCATCTGGAAAGACACTATGTAAAAGGGCTTCTGACAGAATAGCTTCTGATTTACTTGGTTTGAAATGTTTTTAAGGATAGGAATGAGGGGGGCGCCTAAAAGACGGCTCAGAGGGTAAAGACCCAGAGTTTGTCCTGAGACCACATGATCAAAAGAGAGAGTAGATTACTGTAAGTTTGTCCTCTGTGCTATTCTCTCTCTCCCTCTCTCTCTCTCCTTCTTCTTTCAAGAGAGAAAAGAATACACATGCTCTATAGTAGATTTAGATCACTACATAAGACTCATACATAAGGCACAGTTTTTTTTTGTTTTTTTTGTTTTTGTTTTTGTTTTTTTTTTTAAGCAAAATAAAGGAGTTTGGTCATTAAGTCTATTGGGGAAGCACAGTTGAGGGGGTTCTAGAGTATGGACCCTGAAATTAGCTGTCTGGTTGGAGTCCCAGGACAACAGTTTACTCTCTCAGAGATGCTGGGAAGGGTTTCAAATGATGTTAAGTCTCTGCATTAGTGGACTTACGATGATACTAAAGCCAGAGCAGGTAAGATTAGACAAGATATGAAAAGTCACTTGAATAGTGCCTGGCATTTATAAAGTATGTATTACATGTCTGCAAATGAACTAGAGAATTACTTATTTCTGTGACAAGGTAGGCAATGTGCAATTTTTCTTTGTCCATATAGTTTAAGACTTTCCCAGTTGCAGATTATGGTTTAAAAAAGAACTTCACTTGAGAATGGTCATGGTGGGGAAAATACACAGAAAGCAAGAGCAAGGACAAGTTGTAGACTTTTAATCCTATGTCATTTAGACTTCTGTTTTTCTTTCCTTCTTACAGCTCCTGATAACTTTAGAGAGGATAAGGAAACAGTTGTTCTTTTAGTATATGCAATTTAAACTTTTACATCTATTTATTCATTACATATATTATTTATTTGTGTGTGCTTGTGTGCACATATGTGAGTATATGTATCATGGCACATGTGCATGTGTGGAGGGCAGAGGATACCTTATAGTTCTCTCTGTCTACTAAGTAAATTCTGGGAATCAAAACTTCGGCTGTTAATCTTAACAGTAACCATCCATAGTAGTACATGCAATTTAAGAGTTAATTTATTACTTATCGTGTATGTAGGATGACTCTCGTCTTTGATTGAGAGAAAATGCAACATTAATGAGACTTAAGTATTTCCTCAAACATCATTATTTTTAATTATGCTCTGCAAATATAAGAAAGAATGCCAGCATTCACAAGTAGAACCCTCTTGAATAATCTTGCATAGCATAGGGTTTCATCTGCCTGTAAAGTTAAGATGAATTTCACTACCATACTAAAGCACATTGCATCCCCTAAACAATAGGGAAGGCTGAAATCTAAAGGTAAGTTGGAAGAGAAATATGCAAGGTTAAAAGAAAGACATACTTGAATAATTTATACAGAGAACAAAAATGTGGCATATAGAAAAATTATGTTTGACAGACATTTTCTAAAAAACTTATTTTATTAGATTTCTGGTAAAGTCACCTTCTTTAATCATAATAGACTATGATAACCTTTTAAATAAAAACATCTCCTAAAGAAGTGTATCTATAATTAAATTTAGAATGAAAACATGAAGTTAATAGTACTATTTAGAACCAGAAACCTCAGACATTTTATAATGTTAAGGCTTTGTTCACACAATTTCAGATTTGAAAATCCTGCCAAAGTTGATATGTATTTCCTACTGAGTATGAAGCACCTCTAGAATAGTAATTTATTTTTACTACCATATGTAGCCTTTTAGATCAAATAGTGATGCATAGACTTTTTGAAATAGAAAACAAAATGTGGGAAAATCAAATTCTTCACAAGCGTTCTCAAGGTACTTATAAAATTCATCTTACCTTAAAATGAATAAACACTACAGATGGTCATGGCATTATTTCCCCTCCGATTTAGCATACTTACCTTCATAACATTAGTCTTTAATGGTTTTTTGATGAGGGGAAAATCTGTAACACATATCAGAAGCTGGTCATGATCGTCTAATGGTGTGGGAGAATTGTCTGTATTCTGTCAATCATGATTTAAATAAATGCTGATTGGCCATTAGCCGGGATGTATAGGTGGGACAACCAGACAGGAAGTAGAGGTAGAGCAAGGAGAATAGAATTCTGGGAAGCAGGAAGCTCCCTTGGCATTCCTGCGCAGACCACCGAAGAAGCAGGATGTGATCTGCCCCACTGAAAAAGGTATTGAGCCATGTGGCTAACATAGATAAGGATAATGGGTTAATATAACTTATAAGAACTAATACTTAGCCTGAGCTAATGGGCCAATCAGTTCATAACCTAATGCAGACTCTCTGTGTGATTTTTCTCTGGGACTAACCGGCTGGGGGACTGGGCACGACATAAACCCCGACAAGCCTGGCCCTCGTGCTACAGAATGGCACCCATGTGGACAACTGCATCCACAGAAAGCCTGAGAAAGCTTGGGAAAGAATAGAGTAAAGAATGTTTTCTTGGTAGCAGCAATTTCTCAGGTCTGCTTTGCTTGCTAGAGGCAAGCAAGCGCTCTCATCTAAGAGAGGCTTCCTGACTCAGCTTTAGCTGCAAAACCCTGCAGCTCTTTAAGAAGTCCTGCCACAAAACACTTACATGCTGTTGATGAAAAGCTGACTGCATGCTTTTCGGTTTTCAGCTGTAGCAGGAAAAAAGCTGCGCTGTTTTAAAATCCCGGCTTTCTGGGCCATCCTGCCAGGGCAAACTCTGACTCTTTCAGGCAGGTGGTCCGGCCAGGGAACATTTGAATGTGGTCTGTGAGCAGAATGCTGCAGCTTGCTTGCTGGCAGGGACCTTGAAACGCCATAGAGTTGTGGCGATAAACATGGCTACAGCTGGTACCTCCGCCGTGAGGCTGGAATTGCACAAAGCTAAGGAATGGGCTGGATCCAGCCGTCAAAGCCACGGCTTTTATCCTACCATATAGCTTGGTAGATTAAAGGCTCATGTAGTCAGAAAAAGAGAGATATACAGAAAAAAGAGATAAAAAAAAAACCCTCTAAATAGTTTACAGTGTGTTAAAAATATATGCAGGCTAAAGGTTAAAATTCTTAAAGTAAAAAATAAAGAGAGTAGGTGGGTGTGGTGGTACACACCTTTAATCCCAACACTTGGGAGGCAGAGGTAGATTGACCTCTGTGACTTCAAGGTGTGGCAGCACACACCTTTAATCCCAGCACTGGGGAAGCAGACACAGGCAGATCTCTGTGAGTTCAAGGATAGCCTGGTCTACAGAAGGAATTCCAGGACAAAGATACACAGAGAACCTGTCTCAAAAAGCCAAAAATTAAAAATAAAAGAAATAGAGTTTAAAATAAAGCCATGTAAAGATGGAAAACACACAGAGAATCTTGATATTGTATGTTATTATGCTCTCTTTGAATTGTTTGAATGCTGATGAAGAACCAACAGCTATTAAAAGATATTTGCTTATAAATGCTGCTGAATTAATCCAAGATAGGTATTTTGAAAATACCTTGACTTCAAAATTGAAGTCAAAAGGTATATTATTTTGGAGAAGAGATTTTGCTTTTGTTTCCACAGGAAATGAGAGGCTGTGGATTCATTCTGAGTTAAGAAAACTCAGATTTGATCAAGGAAGACCACCTGAGAAATCTCCGGTAGGAACAGATGGCCCGGATGTCTGAGTTCTACATCCAGAACAGATTCAAGATTGCTGCCTGAGACGATCAAGCTTCACAGGATACTCCAATCAGGACTTGGTCATAACTCTAAATTTTCTTTGGGTCCCCATAAGATCATCAGCGCCCCCAACCAGCTGGAAGTAGCCTGGAATACTACGCCCACATTCCCCAAAAATGGACTATGGATATTTTTCTTTGTTTAAAAAAAAGAAGAGGAAGTGGTATGGGAGGATTGTCCATATTCTGTCAATCATGATTTAAATAAATGCTGATTGGCCATTAGCCAGGATGTATAGGTGGGACAACTAGACAGGAAGTAGAGGCAGAGCAAGGAGAATAGAATTCTGGGAAGCAGGAAGCTCCCTGGGCATTCCTGCGCAGACCACCAAAGAAGCAGGATGTGATCTGCCCCACTGAAAAAGGTATTGAGCCATGTGGCTAACATAGATAAGGATAATGGGTTAATATAACTTATAAGAACTAATACTTAGCCTGAGCTAATGGGCCAATCAGTTCATAACCTAATGGAGACCTCTCTGTGTGATTTTCTTCGGGGCTAAACGGCTGGGGGAGACTGGGCAGGACAGAAACCCCAGCTAACAGGCCCCTCATGCTACAGTCTAAGGGTCCTTTTTCATGATTTCTTACTACCAGCTTGCCGTTATCCATGGACACATAAAGTTGCTCAGTTTCCTAATGCTATGAAAGGGCTTCTCAAGAAAATTACAATGAATTAATAACACTTTAAGTTTGGGTCTATAATAATATTCACTGGTGTGCATATTAAGCAAGAGTTTCACATCAGGTGACTCGGTTTGTTTCATGCTGTTGCTAGCGAGTTAGAGTCTCACAGTCGGGCTACAGGGGAGCCTCTATATATCATGCAGTAAATCAATAGCGTTTGCAGCACAATTACATGGTAAGCTTCTCTGAGTTTTACTCTAGATCAATGAAGACTCACTATGGGATTCACCTTTTAGCTTCCATGAATCGTATGGTAAATCAGCAGTCTTTACTCTCTTTTAAACTGGGCAGTTGTCATGAAGTTAGACAATATACCTAGAAGTATATCATTTCTGATAAGACTGAGTCCCACTACCAAAATTCATTTCATGAATAATTGAAATGGTTACTAGAATGTCAAATATTAGCATCAATTAGAGAAAAGGAGTAAAAATTACTGGGAAGCCAAGAAATCCTATGAATCATGAATGCATTAAAACCTGAGGGCTAAGAGAGGAGCTTCTGAGTTAGAAGGCAAGGTGGTGGGAAATGGGTTAGGGAGAATAAGGGCATTACAGGAGGGCAGACGTGGAGTGCTGGTTGCTTAGCAAATGTTCCGATTTATCACTTAGAACAATTATTCTTCCTTGCCAGAGATAGTTGCTTAGTTTCATAAACTATAATTAAAATGGTATTTGGAATCAGGAAGAGACCATTTGGAATATTTTACCAACCTTGAAACATTTTTCAACCCTTTGAAACATGTCACAGCCTTCCCATGCTATATTACTGCCATCCAGTAATATATGACATCCAGTAATATATGACATCCAGTGAAATATGATATCTAAGGCAAGCTCAGGCTGATTCTCGTCTGTTATAGCAACAGAAAATTATAAGGAAGAAACTTAATTTTAAAGCAATTTACTTATGAGATAATGAAATGCTTAGGTCTTTCATTTCAGGCTGGAGTTGAAGGCTTTGTGTAGATATAGAACCAATTGCTTTATGACCAAAAGACCAACTTTACCACATTTTTCTTTTAAGGATGTATATATATATATATATATCCACAGAAATAACCTGTCTTACCTAGGCATGAGTTATTGGCACACCTGCAACTCTCTCAGAATCTGCTAATTCCTAGTTCATTGCTTAAAAAAATTAAATATATATGTATACATACACACATTTATGTTACACAACAGAACAGCAGTTTCCCACTTACCTGATATTTAAATAGAATTTTTGTGTTGTCATTGGAGCTTGAAAAATATTTTTACCCCCGATTCTGCTCTTTTGTTTGCATTTTGCTGTTTTACAGTCCCATTGGTTTTCTGCCTAGAGGAATTTTAAATTAAATTGCCCTTTAGGTTCTAAATTTGTTTTAAAACTCACTTTGAATTGGCTCATAAAACTGCGAGTTTGTCCTGCTTCAGTTTGAGCCCATCTTCAGACTTAAATTGACTTAGACATAAGCTGGAGATAATTTTCAATTTTTCTCTGCTCTCCAGTCACAAGACTGCTGCCTTCCTATTTTATGTTCTAGTGACAGAAACGTGGGTCAACTTCTCAACCCTTGAGAGGATTTGAGAGCACCTTGGCCCAGATTCAGAGGAAAAAATTCAGGAGTAAGGGTAGGTTTTAGATAGAAAGTATATTCAAACCTGTTCCAGAAAAGAAGAAAAAAAAAAGATGCCAGCAGGTGCTGACAACGCGGGACCCTTCCTTCTGTTACTACCTCATTAGCTCAGATTGCCTGACCCGGATGTTTTCTGCTGTCATTGCTAGCTGCTGGCTTCCCCTCTTTTCTCAGGATCCTGAATCATCCTCAGTCTCCTGACAATGCCCTGTGGGAAGCTGAGTAATAGCACAGTTCGATGTAAACAGGCCATATCCAGTTTGGGTACTTTCACTTGTAGTCTTCATTAACATTGGAGATTTTTCTTCTGTGGTATGTCTAGTCTCACACAGAAAAAACAGGCAAAGCTCTTTGGAGCCTAGGGCTCCTAATAATTCTGCCTTGTTTTCTTTTCATCCATTTTGTTCTGAAAGACATACAGGAATTAAAAAAAAAAAGTCTTGGAAGTGGAGTTTTGCTGCCTTGCCCATGCCATCTTTAAAACCAGAAACATCTTAGCAGCAGCTTTTTATATAGCCGAGATTACAGATGAGGTAACTGCTTTAGGAAGGAGTAAGTCATTAAGCAAGATTTTTAATGAAAATTACATAAACTTCACGTCTCTGTCTCAGAGTTTTTACATAGATGCGTGTAAGTAAGTGAGAAATAGAAAAATCTCAGAGCCAGAGAGCTAGCTCAGCAGTAAAGAGTGTGCAAGGCTGTTGGACCCAAATTCTGACTCTAGGGTTAGGGGCATCTGACACCACTGGTCTCCAAGGACCTTCAGCTTTTAAAAGTCCCAGAGACTTTACATATTCAAACACTTTAAAAGTTCAGTCTGGAACGAGCATGTGATCAAACCACACTCTCTAAATGTGGCTGCCAATGGGGACAGACTGAGAAGCCATCGATAATGCACTGGGACCTGTCTATTCTGCATGTATTGGCTTTTTGGGACCCTAGTTTACTTGGATGCATACCTTCCTAGGCCAGGATGGAGGCGGGAGGGCCTTGGACTTTGCACAGGGCAGGGTACCCTGCCCTCTCTTAAGGATGGAGGGGGAGGGAGGAGAGTTAGTGGGGGAGTGGGAGGGGAATGGGAGAAGGGGAGGAAGTGTCAATTTTTGAAAGGAAAAATAAAAGAAAAATAAATGCCAAAGAGTTTGACTCTTGAATCTAATCTGTTTTCTAACGTGGATATACTGCTTTGCATTTCCAACAGCAATGAATTACAATTAATGGATGTTTGAGATTAAAACTTTTAGTCATCATGGTAGAAAAAAAATGTTCAGTCTGTTCATGGGGACCTTGGGAGAGGGTTGAAGGGGAGGGGAGAGGTAGGGTGGGGAGCAGAGAAAAATGTAGAGCTCAATAAAAATAAAAAATAAAAAAAGTTCAGTCTGTTTAAAACATCCAAAGTCTCTAAATGTTCAAAATCTCTCCAAAACTCCAAAGACTCTTACCTGTGGGCTCCCGTGAAAGAAAATATAAATTACATACTTATTTCAAAAAGGAAGCATAGGGGTACAGTTATGAGCAGAACAAACCAAAACCAAAGTCCCACAGACTAAAGACTTCTGGTACTCACAATCTCCAGGGGGCTTGGAGCGGCTCCACTTCCGGGTCTGCCATTCACAACACACATTGGACATCAGGCTGGCTCCACTCCACAGTTGCTGCGGTACTTAGTGTACCGCAGTAGCACTGGCAGCTCCTGAATTCTGAGGTCTCTTTTGCAACTGGGCTACAGCTTCACTAATAACTTCTGAGCTTCACGAATAACTTCAGGGACTTCGGCTCTTCCACACGATGCGAAGCCTCAATTTCTCCCCATTACTCCCTTAGTCTTGGGGGTTTCTACTGCAACTGAGGCTGTAACCAATGGCCTCACGTGGCTCAAGCCTCCGTTATTCTCTATGACTCTGTCATGCTTTCAAAACCAAAACCACCTGGAAACCTCTTACACATTACCAGTATCGGGTGCCAGCACAATGTACATGCAGCGTTAGCCCTATCCGGACCACGGCTTCTGAGGAAATACTTACCATAAGTTTTTGCCTCAACTGTGCTGACTTTTTCTTTTTCTTTTTCGTTTTATTGATTTTTATTGAGCTCTACATTTTTCTCTGCTCCCCTCCCTGCCTCTCCCCTCCCATTCAACCCTCCCCCAAGGTCCCCATGCTCCCAATTACTCAGGAGGTCTTTTGTTTTTCTACTTTCCGTGTAAATTAGATCTATGTAAGCCTCTCTTAGTGTCCTCATTGTTGTCTAAGTTCTCTGGGATTCTGATCTGTGGGCTGGTTTTCTTTGCTTTATGTTTAAAAACCACTTATGAATGAGTACATGTGATAATTATCTTTCTGGGTCTGGGTTACCTCACTCAAAATAATGTTTTCTAGCTCCATTCATTTGCCTGCAAAATTCAAGATGTCGTTATTTTTTCTGCTGTGTAGTACTCAATTGTGTAAATGTACCACATTTTCCTTATCTATTCTTTGGTCGAGGGGCATTTAGGTTGTTTCCAGGTTCTGGCTATGACAAACAGTGCTGACTTTTTCTTAACTACAATGGATTCTTCAGTCCCAGCTGACAAGAACCACAGATTCTTAATTTAAAATATCATTCTAACAACTGGTAGTTTTTTGTTGTGGACTTTTTTTTTTTCTTGAGATAGATCTTTGTAGTCCTGGCAGTTCAGGAAAACCAGACTGTAGACCAGGCCTAGCCTTAAAGTCAGAGACCCGCCTTGTTTCTGCTTCCTGAGTGCTGGGATTAAAGATATCCACCACCACACCTTGCTCTGGTCTTCTTTATATTCCTATGAAACTCACAAGACAGACCTGTGTCATTTATGTGCTGTCACCTTTCTTATCTTCCAAGCTCTCACGGAATAGCTTATTGATTCTGAGCACTTGTTGGCTTTTCCCACCCAAAGTTCCAAACATGTCAGCCCCCAACACTGTGGTTAGATCTGTCACCGCAATGGCCCATAATCTGGGAGTACTTTCTTTGTTATAGATTGCGTTTCTGTGACAGAAAACCATGGCCAAGAGCAACTTGGGTAGGAAAAGGTTTATCTGACTTACAACTTTCAGATTCTACTCCATCACTGAAAGAAGCCGCAGTAAGAGCTCAAGGCCAGAACCCGGAGACAGCAACTGAAGCAGAGGTCGTGGAGCATTGCTGCTGACTGTGTGCTCCTCATAGCTTGCACAGCCTGATTTCTTATATATTCCAGTATCATCTGCCCATGGATAGGGCCACTCACAGTGGTTGGGGCCCTCCCATATCAATCATGAATCAAATGATTTTCCTACATTCTGGTCTACAGGCTAATCTGTATATTTTAGATTATATACAGAAAATAGGAGGTATATTTTCTCAGTTATGATTCTCTCTTTATGGGCTGGAGAGATGGCTCAGTCATTAAAAGCTAATAAAAAATGCAAGATTCTTTCTTCTCAGATATAAACAACCAAAACAGGGCGGTGTTTAGTCTTCATGTGATATCTGTGTTGCAGGGGGGCGCTTGTTCATTCCAGCTGCCCAAAACAGAAATAATCACACTGCTTGGCCCATTAGTTCTAGCTTCTTATTGGCTAACTCTTATGTCTTAATTTAACCCATCTCCAATAATCTGTGTATCACTATGTGGCAGTGGCTTACTGGCAAAGTTTTGGCATACCTGACTCTGTTGGCTCCATGGTATCTCTGACTCTGCCTTCCTTCTCCCAGCATTCAGTTCTGTCTTCCCTGTCTACCTAACTTCTGCCTTATCAATAGGCCAAGCTACAATATTGATATCTACTTTATCTTTTATCATAACTAAGGAAAACTATAACTATAAATTCTTCAACTCCATCAAAGACTCCAGAAGGATATAATATTACCTAAATAAACAGGAAGTACATTGTAAGCAACTTCCAAAACTCCAGAATTGACAGAGACGTCTCGCTGCCTGGACAGTCACCCAAAGTTCTTTTGTGCTGTTGGGGCATCCATCTTCAACTTACAGGCCCATTGTATCCAGCAGACTTTTTCATGAAGCAGGAAATCTCAAAGACAGTTCCACCTATATTGGCAGTTTTGCCAGTCACTTTCTTCTCTGTCATGCAGAATGTCTGGCATAGTCTTTCATGAAATAGGAGCCCTGAAGGACCATCTCACCTTTAAGCAAGTTTAGCAGTCATTTCTCTGTGGGTCCTGCATGTCCAGTTAAGCAGTCCAGGCAAGAGCAGTTTCTTGCCCAAATGGCTAACCAACTCCATAAGGAGCCTCTTCAATGCCCATCTTCCTCTTGAAGTAGCTTGGTGTTGCCAGGAGCTACTCCTTTTAATCTATGACTATCTGCACTCTGTTTCTTTAAAGACTTTACCCTTTTTTAAAAGCATTAACTTTATTTTATGACTCTCTAACTCTTTTTCTTCTCTCTTCCAAGCCTATGTACATTTTTCCAACACAATGACCCATCTGGATTTGTCTTTATTGCATATATGTAATTATTTACTGTCTTGAAGAACTTTTAAAATGGTAAGCAGATTGGTTGCAGCTTCTCTGGATGCTGGCTCTACCTCTCTCCAATTTAAAAATGGTGGACATACCATTACTGCCAGATCTGGTAAGAACTGCCCTCAGCACTTTAATTCTGAGAATGAGCATGCAACACATAAACAACACATAAATTTTTATCTGAGTAATAGCTAAATCTGCCATGCAGCACACTGCATGGCCTGGAAATATCTCTGTGTATGGCAGCAGGAATCTACCATGCTCTCCTGCTTGTGCATGCCTAGTAGACCTGATCCCGTTGCCTGCCCAGGCAGGGAGTGCTGAGCCATGGGCATGGTCTCAGCTATTTTTCTCCTAATCCCAAGTGGGCACACAAACACCCGGGCCCATTAATGCCATTGAAATGCTCCATAGATGGAGTTTGCGCTGTCAGCAAGGCCCAGGAAGCTACGTTTTAAAACTGCATGGCTTTTTTTCTTCCCTATGGCTTAATCAGGAAAATCTCTCTTAAAGGAGCTGTGGCACACTGCCAGCAAACAGCAAGAAGCTGTGTTAAACTCTATATTTTTGTGTCTGGCATTCCTTTTCAAACTCTCTCGGGTTTTAAGTGGATTTAGCTGGACATGTGGGAGCCAATTTGTTGCAGGGGGTTGCTTGTTTGTTCTGGCCACCCAAAACTGAAATAATCACATAGAAAGTATATTAATTTAAATGCTGCTTGGCCCATTAGCTCTAGCTTCTTATTGGCTAACTCTTACATCTTAATTTAACCCATCTCCACTAATCTGTGTATTGCCACATGGCAGTGGCTTACTGGCAAAGTTTTGGCCTGTTTGACTCTGGCGGTTCCATGGCATCTCTGACTCTGCCCTTCTTCTCCTAGCATTGAGTTCTGTCTTCCCCGCCTACCTAAGTTCTGCCCTATCAACATGCGAAGGCAGTTTCTTTACTCATTAACCAATAAAACAACACACAGATAGAAGGACCTCCCACACCATATCTGTGCACCACATGTGTGCCTGGCACTCACTGAAGTCAGAAGAAAATCCTCTAGAGCTGTAGTTATAGACAGTTATAAGCTGCCATGTGAATGCTGGGAAACAAACCCAAGTTCTCTGCAAGAACAGCCAGTGCTCTTACCTGCTGTGCCATCTCTTCAGTCCCCCTCCAAATAAGAGTATATTTTTTTCTATTTTGATTTATTTTGAGATAGGCTCTGGCTGTCCTGGAACTCTCTAAATAAACCAGGCTGTCCTTGAACTCATGAAGAGCTGCCTGCCTCTGTCCCTCGAGTGCTGGGACTAAAGATATGTACTGCTGCTCTCGGCCAAATAAAATATTTTGAAAAAGGAATAGAAAGTCACTCAAATTTCTTTAAGTGAGTTCATGTTTAAAGTCAGTTTAAATATCAGCTAAGATAAATGAAAGCAATTAAGGCAAATTCTTTTTCTTCCATACTTCAGCTTTGTATGCTTAAATACTTTAATTAAGTAGTAATAGTAGACAGGTCACTTAGACATTCAAGCTGGATATGGTAATCATATAGTTACATTCATGTGATGCCTCTGCAATCATCATTCAGAGACAGAAGGAGGGACAGAGAGGTGAGCCAGGAGATAAAAATGAAGCAGTCTTATGGCCTATTCCCATCACCAAGGCAGTGGTTCTCAACCTCGGCTGCACATGTGGTTACCCAGGGAGCTTTTAAAATGTCCTGAGGCTCAGGTGCCACTCCAGACATCCTGAAGTGATTGATCTGGGCCAGTGTCTGAGCAGGACCAGGGTTTTGAAAGTATTGAAAGGTGATCGGAAGGGCAGCTGAGTGCCGCCTGCCCTTGGCCTGTGAGGACTATTGGCCATCGGCTCCACTTACCCAGTGGTTTTTAAGTTTGCTGTCATGAAGAATGACCACACAGGCTGTCAGAAGCAGCGTATCAGACCTCTGCTCAGCTTGACTAAACAGAATCACTGTGAGCTACCCCTTCAAAATTTGCAATTAGGAAAACACCTATCTAGTGACATTTCTGCAGCCCCCTGCGGGGAAACAGAATTATGCTATTTGTTTTGACAACTGTGACATTAATTTCTATTGACTTGTGTTCATAGAGCTCCATGGGAACTTCAACTAACAATATTGTCCATGACTGAGGAGAGAAAGAGTGTGCAGGGAAGAGGAACTGTGATAGAAAAGTCCCTGCCAGATGGGGAAAAAGGAGGGGATGTGCTGAAGGAGGAAAGTGAGTTTGTACAAAAGCAGTAAACCTATCTTTTGATATACACAACAGCCAACCAAACAACCTGCTTCATGCTTTGGTCTACACAGAAGTCAACCAGGTAACCCCTCGTGCTTCAGAATTAGGAACCTTTGGTCCTGAGCCTGCCGTGTACAGTTATGTAAGCTTGGGAGAGCTGTGTTCAGCTCTGATGCTGAGAATATCGGCCGTCTCTTTTGCTGGGCTATTGTGAAGTGACAAGTAAGGGTCCTGCATGGTCTTCATGTGGGCAATACTAAGAAGTTGATGTTGTTATACGGTAAAAATATTTTTATGGGTGATAATACTTGTAGAGACTATGACAAGAAAAGAATGTCAATTATTCAGAAAAATATCAAGCCTGGAACAATCAGAAGGCTTAATTGCCATCTATTAGGAAAAAAATAAAAAAAATCAAGGTTCTTTCTTATTTTAGTCTTATTATATTACTTTTAAAATGTATATGGCTGCAGTGTGATTTTATTAGTGTTTTTTAGCTTATCATCTAGAAAAGTCTTTGCATTTATCAGCAGTGTGAAAACCATCATCCATAGAATCATCATTTTCCATTTAGAAATGCAAACACGACCAGAAATATGAGTTTTAGATTTGTTATATTGCATTTGCATCTCACCTCCCTCCAAATTCTAGAAAAACAAAAGGTAAAACTTGACTCAAATTTAAATAGAATATTATTTTTGACTGACTATACTAATTTTAAAGCTTTGGAAAACCTCATACAAGTAAAATCTATGATTACGGATGACAAAAAAAATCACATGATCTGCTGATAAAAAGCCATTTCCTATTATCTTCAGCCTAGTTTAGAGAGAGAAAAGAACAACGGAGGAGGTATATTGCTACAGCAGAATTTCTTCCTTTCTTGGCGTACAGTACTCTAAGAACCTATCTGCTTGTGAGTCAGAATCCATCATCCTTTTAGAAACATTAAACTATTAGTGACCTAGATTTAAAATATCGACGACTATCACAGGTGTAGAAGAGAGTATAAGAAGAATTGACATAGAAAGAAGGTCACTAAGGCCCCAGCATCTGTAGGGACATGAGAACCAGAGGTGTTCCATACATACAAGTAGCAATGGGCAAAGAGAGAGAAGAGGCAAAAAGATTTCCAGGAGGTCTCTGCCAGGAAGAGAGGCTGTAACATTGAATCATTTCATAATTGTGGAGAGTACCCTATCATAAGTAATGTCTATTTAGTTAGAACTGGGGATATTTGACTGTTGTGGGATATTTATACACTTTGTGAAAATGTATTGCTGTGTTTGGTATAATAAAAAGCGAAAGGCCAATAGCTAGGAAGAGGTTAGGCGGGACTTCCGGGAACAGAGCGGGCTCTGGGAAAAAGAAGGGAGTTGCCGGCCAGTCACTGAGGAAGCTGCATGGGTAGTCAGAGAGGTGAGGGAATGAGCCATGGGACAGAACACAGATGAAAATAAATGGGTTAATTTACGTTATAAGAGATAGTGGGATAAGGCTAAGGTAAGGTTGAGCTTTGATAATTAATAACAAGTCTCCATGTCATTATTTGGGAGTTTGTGGTTCAAAGAAAAAAATCCGACTATATTCAGCTTAGATGTGTGGCTCATTCTCCAGTGACAAAGACTGGGGAGGGATGTAGAGTAGCTGGCTTCAAGTAGATGTTAGATGTTTTAGTCAATATCTAAGTGGCAGTTCTTGGGTGAGAGCTGAATATGCCATCGAGTACTCACACTAAGGACTAGCATCTTGCTCTCTTCCTGTGCTGAGATTGGATGAGCACACTGGTAGGGCTGTGCCCGCCTGCCGGTAAGATCCTCGCAGCCAGGCCTCTGTGTTTCACAGGACACTGCACCCCTACCCCCCCACCCCCCCATCCCCCGCAAGATCGCCCTTTCCTCGGTGGGGCTTTGGTGCCCCAGCACTCTCTCTTCCTGTGCTGAGATCGGAGGCGGCTCACACTGGTAAGGTTGTGCAAGCCTGGTGGTAAGGTCCCTGCAGGCCTCTTTGATCAACAGGATCCTGCACCCAGCCCCTGCAAGATTGCCCTTTCCTCTGTGGAACATTGGAACCCCAAGAATCTCTCTCCCTGTGTCGAGATTGGAGGTACAGAAGGATCGGAAGTCCAGAAGGGACTTCCTCTTCCTGCACTGAGATCAGCTATCCAGAGGGGTGAGTGTGTACAAGCCGTCCTGGGAGGTCCCAACCCACTGAGACTCCCCTGACTGAAATCAGAGGAAGAGATGGGTAGGCGTCAATCCAAGAATTCTTCCAACAATCTGAAAAGCAACATGATAACACCAGAAACCAATGAGTACTCAATAGGAAAACCTGAGCAACCTAACCCAGAAGAAGGAGAAGAAATCGACTTTAAACATAACTTTATGAAAGTGATAGAGACCTTTAAAGAAGAGGTGAAAAATGCCTTTGAAGAAAGGGACGAGAAAACAAACAAAAAGTTAGAAGAAATGAATAAATTCCTCAAAGATACCCTAGAAAACAAAACAAAACAAAAACCAATCAAACAGGTAATGGAAACACTTCAAGACATAAAAACTGAAATGGAGGCAATGAAGAAAACACAAACCGAGGGAAGGCTGGAGATGGAAAATCTGGGTAAACCATCAGGAACGGCAGAGACAAGTATAACCAACAGAATACAAGAGATAGAAGAAAGAATCTCAGACGCTGGAGATACGATAGAGAAAATAAACTCATTGATCAAAGAAAACAACAAATCCAACAAATTCTTAACACAAAACACCCAGGAAATCTGGACACCATAAAAAGACCAAACCTAAGAATACTAGGGATAGAAGAAGGAGAAGAAGCACAGCTCAAAGGCCCAGAAAATATATTCAACAAAATTATAGAAGAAAACTTTCCCAATCTAAAGATGGATATGCCTATGTAGGTACAAGAAGCATACAGAACACCAAATAGATTGGATCAAAAAAGGACATCCCCTTGCCATATAATAATCAAAACATAAAACATACAGAATAAAGAAATAATTATTTATTCTAAGAGCTGCAAAGGAAAAAGGCCAAGTAATGTATAAAGGTAAACCAATCAGAATTACATCTGACTTCTCTATGGAAACCATGAAAGCCAGAAGGTCTAGGATAGATATGCAGCAGACACTAAGAGACCATGGATGCAAGCCCAGACTACTATACCCAGCAAAGCTTTCATTCACCATTGATGGAGAAAACAAGGTATTTCAGGATAAAAACAAATTTAAGCAATACACAGCCACAAACCCAGCCTTACAGAAAATACTAGAAGGGAAACCACATCTAAAGGAAGCAAGCAACACCCATAATCACATAGACATCTAACAGCCTTCCACTAGCACAACTCAAAGAAGGGAAACACACAAATACTACAACCCTAAAAAAATAACAGCAGTTAATAACCTCTGGTCATTAATATCACTTAATATCAATGGACTCAATTCACCTATAAAAAGGCACAGGTTAAGAGAATGGATACGAAAACAGGATCCAACATTCTGTTGTTTACAAGAAAAAACACCTCAACCACAAAGACAGACATTATCTCAGAATAAAGGGTTGGGAAAAGGTTTTTCAATCAAACGGCCCTAAGAAACAAGCAGATGTGGCTATACTAATATCGAACAAAATTGACTTCAAACTAAAATCAATCAGAAGATATGGAGATGGACATTTTATACTCTTAAATTGAATAATCCATCAGGATGAAGTCTCAATCCTGAATATATATGCCCCTAATATAAAAGCATCCACATATGTAAAGGAAACATTACTAGAACTCAAAGCACACATCAAACCCCACACTCTAATAGTAGGAGATTTCAACACTCCTCTCTCACCAATGGACAGGTCAACCAGACAGAAACTTAACAGAGAAATAAGAGAACT
>PVIU01013942.1:32925-54080 GCA_004026605.1 Ondatra zibethicus | reverse complement strand
TCCTCCTCCCACTCTCCACCACTTCCTCCCACCCCACCTCCCATCCACTCCCCAGAAAGGGTAAAACCTCCCATGGGTAGGCAACTAAGCATGGCACATCAAGTTGAAGCAGTACCAAGCCCATACCCCCTCCATCAAGGCTGAGCAAGGCATACCACCATAGGGAATGCACTCCAAAAAGCTAACTCATGCATCAGAAATAGTTCCTGGTCCCAAAGCCAGGGGCCCTATAAATAAAACAAGCCACACAACTGTTGCCCCCATGCTCAGGGCCTTGTATGGTCCCAGGCAGCCTCTCCAGCTGTCAGTCCAGAGTCTGTGGGCTTCCCCATTGTGATCTTGACCCTCATTTCTCAAATAATCCCTCCTCCCCTTCATTGACTGGACTCCCAGAACTTGGCCCCATTCTTAGCTATGGATCTCTGAATATACTTCCATCAGTTACTGGATGAAGATTCAGTTGACAATTAGGGTAGTCAGTAATTTGATTACAGAGAAGGCCAGTTCAGGTACCATCTCCACTATTGCTAGGAGTCTCAGCTGGGGTCACCGCTATAGATTCCTGGGAATTTCCCTAGTACCAGGTTTTTCCATATCTCATGATGGCTCCCTCTATAATGGTACCTCTTTCGTTGCTCTCCCTTTTCATCCCCCCCCCCAGTTTACCATCCTATTCCTGCATGTTCTCATCCCCCATCCCCTCCCCACTACCACTCTGTTGCCTCTAGTTTACTCAGGAGATCTCATCTATTTCCTCTTCCTAGTACTATGTATGCATGTCCCTCTTAGGGTCCTCCTTATTGCTTAGCATCTCTAGGACTGTGGAGTGCAGCCTTGTTATCCATTGCCTTACATATAATATCCAATTGTGAGTGAGGACATACTGTGCTTGTCTTTCTGGGTTTGGATTACCTCAGTTAGGATGAATTTTTCTAGTTCCATTCATGTGCTTACCAATTTCAATATGTCACTGACTTTTACCACTGAATGTACCACATTTTCTCTCTCCATTCTCTGGTTTGGAGGCATCTAGGTTATTTCCAGGTTCTGGCTATTACAAATAATGTTGCTATGAATATAGTTGAAGAAATGTCTTTGTGGTCTGCATCCTTAGCATATATGCCCAAGAGTGGTATTGCTGACTCTCGAAGTAGATTGATTCCAAATTTTCCGAGAAACCGCCATACCAATTTTCAAAGCAGCTCTGCATGTTTGCATACCCACAATCAGTGAGGGAGTGTTCCCCTTACTCTCCATTCTCTCCAACATAGGCTGTCATCAATGTTTGTGGTCTTAGCCATTATGACAGGTGTAAAATGGTATCTCAGTGTTGTTTTTATTGGCATTTCCCCGATGACTAAGAATGTTGAGCAATTCCTTAAATGTCTTTTGACTATTTGAGATTCTTGTGTTGAAAGTTCTGTGTTTAGAACTGTTCCCCATTTTAAATTGAATTATTTGGTATTTTGATGTCTAGTATCTTGGATTCCTTATATATTTTGGAGGTGAGCCTACTGTCAGATGTGGGGTTGCTGAAGGCTGTTGTTTTGTCTTATGGAGGTCCCATTTATTGAGGTTGCTCTCAATGTCTGTACTACTGATATTATATTTAGGAAGTGGTTTCCTTTACCAATGTGTTCAAGACTACTTCCCACTTCCTGTTCTATCATATTCAGAGTAACTGGATATTCATAAATCCAGTATAACTGAATTTATATTGAGGTCATTGATCCACTTGGACTTGAGTTTTGTGCATGGCAATAGATATGGATCTATTTTCATTCTTCTATATGTCAACATCCAGTTATGCCAGCACCATTTGTTGAAGATGTTTTCTTTTGTCCTTCTTTTTGGCTTCTTTATCAAAAGTCAGGTGTGCATAGGTGTTTGAATTAATATCAGGGTCTTCAATTTGATTTCATTGATCCACATGTTTGCTTTTATGCAAATATCAAGCTGTTTTTATAACTATAGCTCTATAGTAGAGCTTGAAGTCAGGGGTGGTGATACCTCTGGAAGTTCCTTTACTGTACAGGACTGTTTTAGTTATCCCAGGATTTTTCTTGTTCCATATGAAGTAAAGCATTATTCTTTTGAGGTCTATGAAAAATTGTGTTGGGATTTTGATAGTATTGCATTGAATCTGTAGATTGCTTTTGGTAAGATTTCCATTTTTACAATGTTGATCTTACGTATCAAAGAGCCTGAGAGATCTTTCCACTTAATGATATCTTCTTCAATTTCTTTCTTCAAAGATTTGGAGATATTGTCATACAGGTCTTTCACTTGTTAGGTTACTGTTATTCCAAGATATATTCTATTATTTGTGGTTCTTGTAAAGGGTGATGTTTATCTGATTTTTTGGTCCATTTATTATTTGTACATAGGATGGCTACCAAAGTTTTGGAGTTAAACTTGTATTCTGCCACATTACTGAAGGTATTTATCAGCTGTAGGAGATCCCTGGTAGAATTTTTAGGGTCTCTTAAGTATACTATCACATCATCTGCAAATAGCAAAGGTTTGACTTCTTATTTTCCTATTTGTATCCTCATGATCTCCTTTTCTTGTCTTATATCTCCTTGAACTTCTTTTCTTGTAGTACTACCTACAACATCAAGTACTATATTGAATAGATAAAGAGTGGGCAACCTTGTCTTGTTCCTGATTTTAGTGGATTCAATTAAAGTTTTTCTCCATTTAATTTAATATTGGCTGTCAGCATGTTGTATATTGTCTTTACTATGTTTAGGTATGTTCCTTGTATCCTTGCTCTCCCCAAGACCTTTGTCATGAAGGGTTGATCAATTTTATTGAAGGCTTTTTCAGCATCCAATGTGTGTATGTGGTTTTTTTTTTTCAGTTTTTTATATGGTAGATTACATTGACAGATTTTCATATATTGAACCCTCCCTGCATCTCTGATGTGAAACTTTACTTGATCATGGTATATCATTTATTTTTGATGTGTTCTTGGATTCAGTTTGCCAGTATTTTATTAAGTATTTTTACATCAATGTTCATGAGGGAAAATGATATGTGATTCTCTTTATTTATTGTATCTTTGTATGGTTTGGGTATCAGGGTAACTGTAACCTCATGAAAGGAGTTTGACAATGCTTTTTTCTGATTTTATTATGTGGAACTATTTGAGGAGTATTAGTTCTTCTTTAAAATACTTATAGAAGTCTGTGCTGAAACCTGGGCTTTTGTTGGTTGGGAGACTTTTAATGATTGCTTCTATTTTCTTAGAGCTTCTAGGTCTTTTTAAGTTGCGTATCTGGTATTGATTTCATTTTGGTATGTGGTCCCTATCCAGACAATCGTCCATTTATTTTAAATTTTCCAATTTTGTGGAATACAGGTTTTTGAAGTATGACCTAATGATTCTCTCTGTTTCCTCAGTGTCTGTTGTTATGTCTCTTTTTTCATTTCTGATTTTGTTAATTTGCATAATCTCTCTGTCTTTTGGTTAGTTTGCATAGGGGTTTGTCTATCTCACTGAATTTCTCAAAGAACCACTGATTTTTTTATAGTTCCCTTTATTTCTATTTTATTGATTTTCATTTTCAAGTTGATTATTTGCTAGTGTCTCCTTCTCCTGGGTGAGTTTGCTTTCTTTTTCAAGATGTTTCCGGTGGGCTGTTAAATTGCTAGTGTGAGATTTCTCGAAATTCTTTATGTGGGTGTTTAGAGGTATGAACTTTCTTCTTAGCACTGCTTTCATAGTGTTACATAAGTTTGGGTATTTTGTACATTGATTTTCATAGAATCCTAGCAAGTCTTTAATTTCTTTCTTTATTTCTTCCCAGTGGTGATTCAGTTGAGCATTATTCAGTTTCAATGATTTTGTAGGCTTTCTTTAATTTGTGTTGTTGAATTCTAACACTGTGATCTGATAAGATACAGGGTTTTCTTTTGTATCTTTTTAGATTTGGTTTGTGACAAAGTATTTGGTTGATTTTAGAGAAAGTTTCCTGAGATGCTAAGAAGAAGATAAATTTTTTGTGTTTGGGTAGACTGTCCTGTGAATGTCTGTTAATCCCATTTGAGCCATAACATCTGTTGTTAGTTCCTTTTTTTACTCTGTTAAGTTTCCATCTGGAAGACCTGTTCTTTGGTGAGAGTGGGGTGTTGAAGTCTCCCATTATGAGTGTATGGAGTTTGAGGTGTGATTTATGCTTCAGTAATGATTCTTTTACATATATGGCACCCTTGTATGTGGGGCATAGATGTTCAGAATTGAGATTTTATCTTGATGAACTTTTTCCTGTGATGAATATGAAATGTCCTTCTCCATCTCTTTTGATAATTTTAGTTTGAAGTCTATTTTGTTAGATATTTGGCTAGCTATACCAGCTTGCTTCTTAGGTCTGCTTGATTGGAAAAATATTTGCAAGCCTTTACCCTGAGGTAATGTCTGTCTTTAAAGTTGAGGTGTGTTTCTTGTATGCAGCAGAGGGATGAATCCTGTTTTTTTTATCCATTTTGTTAGCCTGTATCTTTTAAAGGACACATTGAGTCCATTGCTATTAAGAGATATTAATGACCAGGGATTGCTAATTCCTGTTACTTTTGCTTTTCTCATTAATAGTGGTTTTGTGTGTGTGTGTGTGTGTGTGTGTGTGTTTCCCCTCTTTGGGATTTTCTGGTGTGAGGTTACTACCTGTGTTTTGTGAGTGCAATTAAATTCTTTGGGTTGTAGTTTTCCTTCTAGTACTTTCTGTAGAACTGGATTTGTGAATATGTATTGTTTAAATCTTTTGGTCATGGAATATCGTGTTTTCTCTGTATATGGTGATTGAAAGCTTTGTTGAGTATAGTAGTCTGGGTTGGCATCTGTATTCTCTTAGTGTCTGCAGAACGTCTGTCCAGGACCTTCTGGTTTTTTGAGTGAGAATTCAGGTATAATTCTGATAGGTCTGTCTCTATATGTTACTTGGTCTTTTTCCTTTGTCGTTATTAGTATTCTTTTTTATTATATATGTTTATTATTTTGATCATTATGTGGTGAGGGGACTTTTTTTAGTCCAGTTTATTTGGTGTTCTGTAAGTTTCTTGTAATGTCATAGTCATGTCCTTCTTTCGGTTGGGAAAGTTTTCTTCTATGATTTCATTAAATATATTTTCTGTGCCTTTTAGACATAATTATTTTTCTTCTTCAATTCTTATTATTCTGAGATTTGGTCTTCATTCATGGCATCCTAGATTTCCTACATTTTCTGTGCTAAGAATTTGTTGGACTTAACATTTTCTTTGACCAATGAATCTATTTTCTCTATTGTATCTTCAATGCCTGAGATTTTCTCTTCCATCTCTTGTATTCTGCTGGTTACGCTTGCATCTGTATTTCATCTGCCCAGATTTTCCATTTCCAAAATTCCCTTGGTTTGGGTTTTCTTTATTGCCTCTATTTCACTTTTCAAGTCTTGAACTGTTTCCTTCACCTGTTTGATTGTTTTCTCTTGGCTTTGATTAAGGGATTTATTTATTTCTTCCAATTTTTTCTTTGTCTTTTCCTCCATTTCTTTAAGGGAATTTTTCATTTCCTCTTTAAGAATGTCTCTCATCTTTATAAAGTTATTTTTAAGGTCATTTCTTCTGCTTCTTCTCATTAGGATGTTCGAGTCTTGCTGGTGTAGGACAACTTGGTTCTGGTGGTGCCACATTTCTCTTCATATTGTTGAGTGTATTGTTGCACTGGTGTTTATGCATCTCTTCCTCCACTTGGTGCAGGTGATGCCTTTAGCTCTGAGGTTACTCTGCCTTCAATTGGTGCAGGTGGTACCTGTGCCTCTAGGGGTAGCTTATCATCAAGTCTGTACAGGTGGAGTCCTTGTCTCTGGGGGCGATTCTTCATGTGATTAGTGCAGGTAGTGTCATTGTCCTGGAGCCTCACTTCATACAATCTGTTCAGGTGGTGACTATGTCTCCAAAAGCATCCGTCAATCCAATTGGTGCAGGCAGTGTCTGCATTTCTATGAGCTGCTAATGCCAGGGAGGGTGGTTGCCAGGAAGAGTGGGCCTTATAATCATAAGGCCCAATTAGGATATGGTGGTGGAGAGGTTTGCCTTGCCTGCTGACAGGATAGTGGGGCTGTAATCAGTAGGGGAGAGGTCTAGGGAATAGAGTTGGTGCTGTCCCAAGTGGGAGACCAGTCACTTAGCACTTTGTATAGTCAGTTCAGGTGGTATCTGTGTCTTTAGGAACTACTGATACAGAGGGGAATGGTGGATTTTGAGATGTAGTGGGCATGTAGATTACAGGGTCCAGTGGGGGTGGTGGTGTAGAGACAGCCTTCAGGCACCTTTCCTACTGACTGACTGGTGGGGCAGGGATGGGTGGGAGAGGGGTCTAGGACTTAGAGTCTTACCTGTCCTGGTGGGAGACCCATCACTTAGCACTTTGTGCAGTTGGTTCAGGCAAAGTCCCTGTCTCCAGGAACCACTGATGCCATGGGGAGGGGGATGGTTCTTGTTTGTCATTTGTATGTAGGGGGACTATAGATATTTTTTGAGTTAATCTTGTATTCTGTCACGTTGATGAAAGTATTGTTGTAGGAGTCTTCTGGTGGAATTTTTAGGGCCACTTATATATACTATCATATCATCTGAAAATAAAGACATTTTGACTTCTTTCTTTCCAATTTCCATCCCTTTGATCATCTTCAGTTGTCTTATTTCTCTAAGACTTCAAATACAATATTGAATAGATATGAAGAGAGTGGACAACTTTGTGTTGTTCCTGATTTTAGTAAAATTTCTCTAAGTTTCTCTCCATATAAGTAGATGTTGGCTATTGGTTTGCTATAACTGCCTGTATTATATTGTGGTATATCCCTAATCTCTCCAGGACTTTTCATCATGAAGGTATGTTGTATTTTGTCAAAGAGTGGTTTATTTTTATTGATTATGTATGTTGAACCATCCTGCCTCTCTTGGATGAAAACTACTTGATCATGGTCTTTTTCGATGTGTTCTCGGGTTCAATTTGCAAGTATTTTTGCTTCTATGTTCATAAAAGAAATCAGTCTGTAATTCTTTCTCTTTGTGGGATCTTTATGTGGTCTAGTATCATGCTAACTGTGGCCTTGCAAAATGAATTTTGCAATGTCCTTTCTGTTTCTAGTTTGTGGAATAATGTGAGGAATAGTGGCTTAAGTCTTCTATGACAGTCAGGTAGAATTTTGTTCTTAAACAATCTGGCCCTGGGCCTTTATTATTTGGGAAACTTTTAATGGCTGCTCTATTTCACTAGAACTTGTAAATGTATTTACATTGCTTATGGGTTCTTAATTTAACTTTGTAAGTGGTACATATCAAGAAAATTATTGATTTCTTTTAGATTTTTCAAATTTAGTGGGATACAGGTTTTTAAAGCATGTCCTTATGATTTCCTGGAGTTCTTTGGTGTCTGTTGTTAAGTCCTCCTTATTTGTTTCTAATTTTGTTAATTTGTATCTTCTTTCCACACCTTTAAGTTTTTTAAGTTTATTTGGATAAGGGTTTACCAGTCTAACTAGGTTTCTCATAGAAGCAGGGTTTTTTTTAATTGATTCTTTGAACTTCTCATTTGTTTGTTTCTATTTTATTGATTTCAGCCCTGAGTATGATTTTTATTTTTTATTTTTCTTTCTACTTTTAGGAGTAATTTCTTCATTTTGTTCTAGAACTTTCAGGCATGATATTAAGTTGCTATTATTCACCTTTACACTTAGTGCTGTAAAGTTTCCTCTTGGGCAGAAGGGAAGAGAGTGGGGGGAAGGAAAGGGGTGAAGAGAAAATGAGGAACAGGATGGCCAAGATGGGAGAAAGACAGAGAGAGAGAACAAGGAAAGATATATATTGATTGAGGGAGCCATTGTGGGGCTATCAAGAAACTTGGCACTAAGGAAATTTCCAGGAATTCACAAGATTGACCCCAAGTAAGACCCTAAGCAATAATGGAGAGAGTTCCTGAACTGGCCTTCTCTGGTAATCAGATTGATGACAACTTAATTGTGATCATAGAACCTTCATCCAGCAATTGATGGAATCAGATGCAGATATATACAACTAAGCACTGTTCTGAGCTTTCAGAGTTCATCCAGTACAAGAGAAGGAGAAGCAATAATATGAGCAAAGGGGTCAAGACTGTGATAGAGATCCCAGCAGAAACACCTGACCTCAGCAAGTGGGAGCTCACTGACACTGGACTGACAGCAGGGAAACCTGCCTAGGAGCACACTAGGGCCTCTGAATGTGGACGATAGATGTGTGGCGGGGGCAGTCTATGGGACCACAGGCAGTGGGCCAGGACATGTTTTTAGTTCTTGAACTGGCCTTTGAAGCCCATTCTCTTTAAAGGAATTTCTTGCTCAGTCTAAATATAGTGGGGAGGACCTTGGTCTTTCCTCAAAGTGATTTTCCAGACTTTGCTGACTCCCCATGGGAAGCCTTACCCTCTCTGAGGAGTGGATGAGGGGTGGAGTGGGGGAATGGTGGGAGGAGTCAGAGGAGGGGAAGAAGTGGCACCTGGGATTAGTATGCAAAATGAGAAAAGTGAAGAAGGATGCTTAAAAGAAATCCCACACTAGCTCAGAACTGAGAATAATAGACGGTTATTTATTTAGGGGTAGACTCACAAATCAGAATCCTCTGCTGGAATGAAGAACAGAAACCGAATCCCGCAGCCAGAAAAGAGGCTGGACGCATGCTCTACATTGGCATAAATAGTATAAGAGGCCACGCCCCAGTGGGCAGGTAGCTACTGGATGTAGGATTTCCTACATCAGAAAAGATTGTTTTAAAATTAAAAATAATATTTAAAAAAGAACCACTTTTATTATGTCCCATAATGGATATATTGTGCATTCATTTTCATTCAATTTCTGAAAGTCTTTTCTTGGTTTATTTGTCTTGATCCATTTTTCATTCAGTAGAGAGTTGTTCATTTTCCATGAACTTGTAACCTTTCTGTTGTTTATTTTGCTGATATCTGATCTTGTCTTTGATAGGTGGGTGCTTTGCTCTTTGTTTTTTGTTTGTGATCTGGTTCTTAGGAAAGTGTGGTGGATGTGTGTTCCCCGTGGGAAAATCTAAGATACTGTTAGGTATGGGTATTGTGGGACCCAGGTAAAATGTGTTTGGGGGTATTGGTATCTGAAACTGAGGAATGAGGATGGATTGGGGGTAGTAGAGTGTTTTCACAAGGAAGAGGAAGACAGGTTATTCCAAAACTGCTTAGTTACTTAGTCCCTTTGGAATGGAGGCAGAGAGTAAGGAGAGGACACAACAGATGGTTTGCAAAAGGAGCTGGGGCGGGGGTTCAGACTGGACTTAGAGGAATGTAAGGAGAGCTGAAAGATCTGCCCTTAGTCTATCTGCTTCACTGCTAGGTTGGCCTATGGGACTCCCAGGGAGTGCCTGCTGGAGTTGGCAGGTAGGACAAAGCCATGAGTGGGGGAAGTGAGGTCAGGAGGGGAAGATCTGTGGTATCTACCTGAGATGAGGTGTGGAGAGGCTACTATAGGTGTTCTGCTACAGAGCTGGTAATGAGAGTAGGACTGGAGGAAGAAGTGAAGATCTGCAATTAGCCTTGCTGACTCCCTACTAGAGTGGCCTGTGTGTTTTCAGGCAGTGTTTAGGAGTTGAGAGGTGGGATAAAGCAAATATGGGAGAGAAGTTAGGAAGGTTAGTTCTGTCGGATCTGTTGGAGGGAGTGGGCTGCTTGTTTGTTTCCAGCTGCTCAGCTCTGAACTAATCACAAAGAAACTGTATAATTCAAATCACTTCTTGGCCCATTAGCTCTAGCTTCTTAATGGCTAACTCTTACATATTAATTTAACCCATCTCCATTAATCTGTGAATCACCACGTGGCAGTGGCTTCCTGGCAAAGTTTTGGCATGTCTGACTCTGACGGTGACTCCAAGGCTTCTCTCTGACTGCCCTTCTTTCTCCCAGCATTCAGTCTAGCTTTCCCTGCCTTGCTTAGGTCCAAAACAGTTTCTTTATTCATTAATGGTAATCATAGCACACAGATGGGACTCCTACATCAGCGATCCACTGGACATGTGAGCAAGGGGAAGGGAGGCTTCAGCCCCTAGTCTGCTGTAGAGTTAGGATGTGACTAGGGAACTGAACTTGGAGGAATGCAGGGAGAGATGAAGATCTGGTGTTAACTTACCTGTTTTTCTGACAGAGTGGTCTCTGTGTTCCCTAAGAGTGCCTGCTGGAGTTTGGGGCTGGGATAAAGCAATGAGTAGGGGAAGGAGGTTAGAAGGGGGACATCCATAGGATCTGCTAAAGATGAAGTGGGTGAGTGTCTTATTTTGGTTTTTACTTGCTGTGATGAAACACTATGCCAAAAGGGAAGGGGAGGAGGAAAGGGTTTATTTGGTATATACTTCCATATCACTGTTCATCATTAGAGGAAGTCAGAACAGGAGCTCAAACAGGAACCTGAAGCCAGAAGCTCATGCAGAGGCTATGGGAGGGGTCCTGCTTACTAGCTTGCTGCCCAGAGCTTTCTTATCAAAACCAGACTACCATCACAAGGATGGCACCACCCACAGTGATCTGGACCCGCCCCATCAATCACTAATTAAGAAAATGTCCTACAGCAAGATTTTATGGAAAAATTTTCTCTGTTAAGGTTCCTTCCTTTAAGATAACTCTACCTTGTGTCAAGTTGACATAAAGCTGTCCAGCATGGTGAGGCTGCTGTACGAGTGAGTTCTCCTGCAGAGCTGGGCATTAGTCTGGGGAGTGGATGCAGGAATGTAGGAGTTCTCCTGCAGGGCTGGGCATGAGTCTGGGGAGTGGATGCAGGAATGTAGGAGTTCTCCTGCAGGGCTGGGCATGAGTCTGGGGAGTGGATGCAGGAATGTAGAAGTTCTCCTGCAGGGCTGGGCGTGAGTCTGGGGAGTGGATGCAGGAATGTAGGAGTTCTCCTGCAGGGCTGGGCGTGAGTCTGGGGAGTGGATGCAGGAATGTAGGAGTGAGTTCTCCTGCAGAGCTGGGCGTGAGTCTGGGGAGTGGATGCAGGAATGTAGGAGTTCTCCTGCAGAGCTGGGCATGAGTCTGGGGAGTGGATGGAGGAATGAAAGGAGAGGTGAAGACCTATAGTTATCCTAGCTGTTTCTCTGCCCAGAATCAGCTTCTTTTCTTTAGATTCTCAAGATCAAGCTTATTTTGATTCTTGAAGCTGCAATCATAGTGTGGGGTAAAGGGACACCCTCAGTGGAGCGAGCGATAAGCTCTCTAAGAGCTTATACACACATCCCACCAGTGCATTCTCAGAGTTCTCATGAAGATCTATTTTCCTATTACTCCAACCTAAGCCTCCTGAGGCAACCCTCAGAGTCTCCATAGGCGAATCAATCTCCGACTGTCATACTCATCCTTACCCTGGCTGGAGTTTTGACTAATTGCTTACACTTACATTGCCTCTGTTCCAGAGCTAAGTCTGTAGTCCATGTTTTGAGCATATTTAGGGTTTGGTCTTTTACTTCCTCAGAATAAAATCATTCTTTTACACTCTTCTGAAGAAGCTCTTTAAAAATCCTGACTTGTTTGCATAAACAGATTTGGCTTGTTTTTTTTTCTGTTGTTGTTTTTTAATATAAACCTGAGTTGCCATTCAGGTGAGCAGTGCATGGGTGGGAATTTTCTTTGGGTCTAAATTTCAAAGCAATGGCTTTTTTTTCTTGAGTTATTATTTCCATAACCTTAAAAACAGAACTATCTGCAGTAAATGAACAGTGAGGAGTTGAGAGCAGTTAGAACAGTGGTTCTCTAACTTCCTAATGCTGCACCCCTCAATACAGTTCCTCATGTTGTGGTGACCCCCAAACATAAAATTATTTTATTGCTACTTCATAACTAATTTTGTGACTGTTATAAATCTTAATGTAAACATCTGATATGTGAACCCTGTGAGGAGCTCAACCTACAGGTTTAGAATTACTGAGTGAAGTGTATAAATGAAGGAACAGAACCATGTCTGAGACTTTCTGTTCCCATCATCCTAGCAGACATCTTGGAGGGTGGAAAGAAAGCTGGGGTTGTAAAATGAATTCAGTGGTATGGGAAAATCTAGGGGTGTGGTGGTTTTTCTGGCACCCAGTGGGTTTAGGGACCACATAAGCTTCATGATCTAGACATAGACTCCTCCGAGATTCATAGAAAGAATCTGTTGGGGGAAAGGAGACTGACCAACCAAGGAGACATGTTTTGCCATCTGCAGGTTGTGCAGAGACTTCCCAGGATGTAGCTTTTGTGAATTGTCCCCTGTGTTGAGTCATCTGCTTTTGAGTCATTTCTACTCCTATACATATCCCCTCACCAATACTCCAGCTAATCATGCCAATAAATACTTATTGGTTCACTAGCTGGGACTCCAGTGAAGTTGTTACTTTAGTCTGTCACAGGTTCCTTATTTGGGGTGGGTAGACGTGTGTGTACATCATTGTGAGTGTCACCTTCCTTGGAAAAGTCTGTCACACAATAGGGACAAGTACAAAAGAGTTTGTGTCTACTTCCTGGCTAGCTTAGCAAACAGTATAGGTGTGGATCTTAGTTTGGAGGGCACTCACTGACCTTTCCAGGCTGTGTCTCAGGACAGTGCTAGTTTTTTGTTTTTGTTTTGTAAAGTTGGCACAACTTGAGTCATCTGAGAAGAGGAACTACAACTGAGATATCTTTATTAAATTGGATGGTAGGCACATCTGTAGCAGTATTTTCTTCATTAATGATTAATGTGGGGGGACCCAGTCCACTGTGGATAGTGCCACCCTCAGCAGGTGGTCCTAAATTGTATAAGAAAGTGGGTTGAACAAGCCATGAGACCAAGCCAGTAAGAGCATTTTTCTATGGCCTTTGCTTCAGTTCCTGCCTTAAGTTTCTGCCCTGACTTTTCTTCATGATGGACTTCAACTGTAAGCTGAATAAAACATTTTCTCCCCAAGTTGCTTTTTGTCATGTTGTTTTATCTCAGTACAAGAAAGAAAACTAGGATGGAAGGCATTTGCTCCAAAAGCACTGGACTGTGAGGTTTATGACTCTTTATAGGTAATTTATATAGCACCTACTTCTCTGACCCACTATCTCGTGTGTGTGGTACAGATCTTCCTCTCTCAGTCTATGTCTCAACTTCCTTCCTTTCCCCTCATTCCCTCTTCCCTCCTTCTCGCCACACAATTATTCTGCAAAAATGGAAGCTACATTTTTAGACTAAGCACAGATCATCAGCAATAACAGTAGCACAGTGCAAGTAGAATGGCTGTGAGGAGGTTTATAGTTACAGAACAGGGGATTGTCTAGATGGTTTGTAAGTATTGCCTAACTTGTTTGTCTTTTACAGTAGTTTTTAGACTAAAGATGGAAGTATAATTTGAGTTTATAGACAGGAAGAGATACGAGCAATTAGATTAAGAAAGACCAAGGTTCTGATTAAACATCAAATTTATTCAAATTTTAATTTTATTTTTTTCTCCAAATATAGGACATTTATTTTCTGTTTTAAAAATGGGAGCACTGATGCATATTTGAATAAGTTTCCTCCTTTGGAGGCAGCCTCAAATCCATCTCTTCCTGTTTTCTTCAGTATAATCCTGATAAATGTGTTAGTAGTATGTTACTCCATGGCCCTCAAGCCTTACCTTCCCAAACCCATTAAGTTTGAATTTTAGTTCATATCTTAGGACACCAGAAGCTGTCACATTCATCAAAATCAAGCTTTGTAAACAGACTATGTATCAGAATATCCTGATAGAAACAATATGTATTAAACTCAAAATAAAATGTCATTCCCATAACGTTTAACCCACCATGGCAATGAGTCTTCAACAATAAAAGAGTTCATCACGATGAGTGTAGTGGCATTAGATAGCATTAATTTGTTTTCCATATGCTCAACTTGGTTTTTAACTGTAATATGGAAAGTAAAATGATATGCCATAATTGGCCCTCGAAATGCTGGATGACAAATCCTACCCCAGGTCAGAGGGATGAAACTGAGTTTACGTGTTACAGCGGGCAGGTTCAAAGGATCTTCTCTCTGAGTGGTTGAATCACACAGGGAATGTGTGATGGCTATTCTTGGTTACCAACTTGACTACCTCTGACATTAACTAAAACAAAAAAAAAAAAAAAAGGGAGGGCGTACTTGTAGGGCTTTTTGCTTAATTTAAAGTAGAGAGATCCACTTCTAATCCAGATCTACGATTGTGGGTACTGGTGAGTTGCAGGTCTGGAGACCTTTTACTCATTATTGTTACTCATCAAATAGCTGCATATTGCCCAACTCTGTGTTTGACTTAACTTTGTAGTGATCATTAGATAAAACCCTTTAAGGATTTGAGCTTTCACCATCTTAGAGGCTATGAATACCCTAAGGTATTATATGAAGCCCACAGCAGAGATTTTTATGCTTTGCTCTGGACTGCTGGCCTGAGTCCTACAAACACTTTTAAAGAAACACCAAAATTTGTGACTCTTTTGTTTTATTTCTAGAAAAATCTCATGAAATTGTTACCATATTAGAATGTTGTATTTGGGACAAACAGAATTCATGTTCCTTTTCCACGGTCACTAACATTTGGCTCCTGAATAAACTTTGTCTTATTCTTTTTGAATTGAGCATTGCAGTTTTGTATCAACATAAATTAAAGGGTGTCCTCTCTCTCTCTCTCTCTCTCTCTCTCTCTCTCTCTCTCTCTCTCTCTCTCTCTGTCTCTCTCTCTCTCTCTCACTCTCTGTCTCCCTGTAGTCCTTCCCTTGGTCTACATGACTTTCGGTCACCAACTTCCATTGGCTGTATTGACTGGCCTTCTTTGTATGAACTAGGAGGGCAAACTATCTCAGCTGTGTTTATAAATTGCCAAATCGTGTTGTGAAGGAAATTTTTCTATGAATACAGCAGATTAGATTAAGGTATTTTTAGTTAAATGAACATTGTACTGAAGGGAACTTGATTGCTTGATTTAAACTCTTAGATTCATCTCTCCATGAATTATTTTATTCTTTCCATTATTTTTTGCCTTTTGAAGATATGAACAATGTTCACTTCTATCAGAAAAATATATATTTGAACGGCAAATTACATATTTGAAATTGAGGATACAGTTTCCTGATATCAGATTGAAGAACCATTGACATCAATATTTGTTAGATTATTATGGCTAACAAATAAGACTATTGTAAGACTATTAAGATGATTAGACTATTAAGACTAGTTAAGAAATGCTGGACACTTTATTAAAAACAAAGGATGCCTTGGTAAAGCGTCAGAATACAATCTGTTTACTTTTCATTTTGTTAGCACATGGCATGAAGGGAGTCAATCAGATTCTGGAGAAACAGAATTTTCATTTCTTTCCCATGCTCACTACATATCACTTCAGAGTATTTGAACTGTGCTTATTATAATGCTAAAAAAAGAAGAAACATAGTTCAATGGATTTACTCAAAGTTATATTGTTTTGGTGCTATTGGAAGTAAATAAAAACATGAAGAAATCAATGCAGGACTTCATGAGCAAGAAAAGGATGGATTCAGGTATGCAGAAGTTTGCCTTTTCAGGGAAAGCCTCCCTGAAAGGATTAATTACACATTCCAAGCCAAAAGTGATTCATTAGGAAGATTGCTTGAGGATATACTTAGCAATAAATTTTATGCAAAGCATGGTTTCCTTGCATGTTGGCTTTATCTGGGATTCTGGAAGAAGAAAACCAAATTTTCCTTTATCACGGAGCTCAAAGGCAAATGTGTGCTTGATGCCTGCTTCGTAAGCCCAGTCTAAAGAAGAACCTGATGTTGGATCTACAAAACAGAATCAGTAAATATTTCATTAGAGGCAAGACTATTTTTTTAATACATGGAGATTGTTGATGCAGAAGAGATGGCTCAGTTGGTAAAGTATTTGCAGTGTAAAGATGAAGTCCTGAACTTGGATTCTCAGCACCCATAAAAAAGTCAGATATGGTGGCTCATGCCGGTAATGACAGAGTGTTGATAGGATCCCCAGGGCTTGTTGACCATCCAGTTTTGCCAACTGGTGAGTTTCAGTTTCCATGAGTGGCCTTGTCTCAAAAAAATAAAGTATAAAACAATAGAGAAAGAAACCCAATGTTGGCTTCTGGCCTCCAAACTCAACACACACACACACACACACACACATACACACACACACACACACACACTCAAAATTGCATGTGTAAAATTAGCAATAAAAGTACTTATATGTATGGGTAATTGCAGTAATGTCAAAATAGTGTAAACAGTACAGAAAGCACTTATAATCTTCCATATATTT
This sequence comes from Ondatra zibethicus, assembly GCA_004026605.1. Lineage (NCBI taxonomy): Eukaryota > Metazoa > Chordata > Mammalia > Rodentia > Cricetidae > Ondatra > Ondatra zibethicus. Next base: position 37,785 of record PVIU01013942.1, on the reverse strand, counting down.
TAAATATGTATCACATTCAAAACTTTTAATTTTTTCTTTCTTTTATTACTTTAAAAATTAGTATTAATATATAAAGTGATTTCATTATGACATTTTAATATATATCTGTCTTTGTACCTTTCACACTTTTGATCTCTTGTCATTTATGCTCTCAGAGAAAATCATTTATAGTTATAAGACCAATAATATTCAAGTTAGTTATTTTAAGGATATATTTAATACTCTAATTTTAAATTTTATATCAAATTTTTGAAGCTTTACTAAAGTTGTCATTATTTAGAAAAATGCTTAAAGATATAAACATCTATAGAGAGGTTGCTCTCAATGTGTATGTGTGTATATATTTACAGTGTGTATGAGTATACTCATACAACATACTGTAAGTGCATGTATATGTTTTCCTTTATGTAATGCAATAATACTTTTGTGTGTAAAATCATTGATGTTTTATGATACACTTAATTGATACCAATATTTTAAGTTTGAAAAATAAGAATTTAAAGATTTTATAAAGAAAGAAGGGATATTTGGGTGGGAAGAGTTACAGTTCAATTATTCAGTAGCCACTTATGGTCACTCATATGCCCAATAGACTTTACATGGGCTGAGCACAGTAATGAATCTATCTAATTCCAATAGTACAGAGATTTAAACAAGAGCATAGTGTGAGGCCAGTGTGGGCTACATTGTAAAACCTTACCTTAAACAGAAAAATAAACAAAACCCAAAAACAAACTTAAAACAAAAACACACTACCTAACCAACCAAAACAAACCCCAGAACAACACATTTATTTGTCCATGAGAAGGCAGGCAATACAGGGTTACCAAGGTGATTTGTGGTTTCAGAATCTTGCAACTTAAAGGAGAGACATAAGGGTAAAAATGTTATGCAGATCACAGCTGGAATTACCACGAGCAAGGAGTACTCCTTGGTAAAGATTTGAAAGAGAAGCAGTGTTGTGCTTGGTGAGCAGCTGGAATTACACAGGGAAGGAGTACTCCTTGGTAAAGATTTGAAAGAGAAGCAATGCTGTGCTTGGTGAATAGGACTCATACCCAGACATGTCAAATTGCACTTTCATTATGCAGATCATATTAGGGAACTAAAGAAAGAGAAATATATATTTCCAGGTAAAAGTAGAGAAAGACATTCTGGAAGGTGAATACCAACAGTGAAAAATCCAGAGCATTTTAGGGACTTGTGAGGTCTGTTTGGGCTAGAGTTAAATAAGCAGTGAGTAGGAAATTTTGTAAATCTTACAGGTTCAGACTGGGTTTTTTTTTTTGAGAAGCAATAAGCACTTTCATATTCTTTATGCAAAAAAAAGGTTAGGTTAAAAAGCCTTGGTTAGAAAGTCTAGACAGCAAAATGGTAGGCATCATGAAGTGAAAGGCAGAGACAGCTAGAATAGAGACAACACACCAGGAATAGCAATGGGGTAATAGATAGCCTAATTTGATAAAACTGTCTAAAATTTCGATGTATGTAGTGGGAAAAATCTGTATTGCTAACAATAATTGGGTGAAGTAAGAAAATGGGAGGACCAAAGAAGAGAAAGGAGGTGGCATTTGGCCTTATTAGGGAGACATTCAGGAAGGAGGCTAGGGAAGCCAAACTGTTACTAACAAAGTGTTATGTGCAGAGGTGATGCATATATACTTAGGATTATTTCCATGTTGGTGGATGGATCTTTGGTTTTGCTCTGATACTATCTGATATTTAACATAACTTCCTCTTTCATTTTGTTTAATTTTTATCCTTTTTATTTCAAGCAGTCTATATAGTTAGATTAGAAATCAGTTTTTTATTGTTTTTATTCAGCTATATAATTTTCTCTGCATCCCTCCCTTCCTCACCCTTTCCTTCTACCCTCTCCCATGGTCCTATGCTTCCCATTTACTCAGAAGATCTTGTCTTTTTCAACTTCACATGTACATTAGATCCATGTATGTCTCTCTTAGGGTTCTCTTTGTTGTCTAGATCTTCTGGGATTATGAATTGGGGATTTTTTTTGCTTTATGTCTAAAAGCCACTTATGAGTGGCTTTACATAAAATACATATAATATTTATATTTCTGGGTATGGGCTACCTCACTCAATATAATGTTTTCTTGATCCATCCATATGCCTGCAAATTTCAAGATATCATTTTTTTTCTGCTGTGTAGTACTTCATTGTGTAAATGTACTACATTTTCCTTATTCATTCTTTGGTTGAGGGGTATTTAGTTTGTTTCCAGGTTCTGGCCATGACAAAAAATGCTGCTATGAACATAGTTGAGCACATGTCCTTGTGGTATGATTGAGCATCCTTTGCATATATACCCAATGGTATTGCTGGGTCATAAGTGATTCTAAAAATTCTACCAAGGAACTTCTATAACTCATAAACATCTTCAATAATGTAGCAGTATTAACTCAAAAAATCAGTAGCCCTCCTTTACACAGATGATAAATGGACTGGGAAAGAAACCAGAGAAATATCACCCTTCACAATAGCCACAAATAAAATATCTTGGAATAACTCTAACCAAACAAGTGGAAGACCTGTATGACAAGAAATTTAAATCTTTGAAGAAAGAAATTGAAGAAGACACCGGAAAGTGGAAAGATCTCCCATGCTCTTGGGCAGGTAGAATTAACATAGTAAAAATGGTAATCTTAGTGAAAGCAATCTACAGATTCAATTCACTGCCCTTCAAAAGCAATCTACATACAGATTCAATGCAATCCCCATCAAAATCCCAGCAAAATTCTTCACAAACCTTGAAAGAACAGCACTCAACTTCATATGGAAAAACAACAACAACAACAAAACACCAGGATAGTCAAAACAATCCTGTACCATAAAGGAACTACTGGAGGCATCACAATCCCCAACTTCAAACTCCACTATAGAGCTACAGTGCTGAAAACACCCTGGTATTGGCATAAGAACAGACAGGAGTACCAACGTAACTGAATATCAATCCACACACCTATGAACACCTGATTTTTGACAAAGAAGCAGAAAATATAAAATGGAAAAAAAGAAAGCATAATCAACAAATGGTGCTGGCATAACTGGATATCAACATGTAGAAGAATGAAAATAGATCCATATCTGTTGCCGTGCACAAAACTCAAGTCCAAATGGATCAAAGACCTCAACATAAAGCCAGCCACATTGAACCTTATAGAAGAGAAAGTGGGAAATACACTTGAACGCATTGGAACAGGGAACCACTTCCTCAATATAACCCCAGCAACACAGACACTGAGAGAAACAATTAATAAATGGGACCTCCTGAAAGCAAAGGACACGGTCAACAAGACAAAATGACAGCCTACAGAATGGAAAAAATCTTCACTAACCCACATCAGACAGAGGTCTAATCTTCAAATTATACAAAGAACTCAAGAAATTGGCCATCAAAAGTACAAATAATCTGATAAAAAATGGGGTACAGACCTAAACAGAAATCCCTCAACAGAGGAATCTAAAATGGCTGAAAGACATTTAAGGACATGCCCAACATCCTTAGTCGTAAGATAAATGAAAATCAAAACAACTATGAGATTCAATCTTACACCTGTAAGAATGACCAAGATCAAAAAAATGATAATAACTTATGTTGGAGAGTATGTGATGTAAAGGGAACACTTCTGCATTGCTGGTGGGAATGCAAACTGGTACAGCCCCCTTGGATTTCAGTATGGCGATTTCTCAGAAAATTAGGAAACAACCTACCTGAAAACCTAGAAATAAGTTTCTTATAGATCACACATTGATAATAAAAGTGAGTTATCTTGAGTCTTTATACAATTAATTTTCGATGAAATAATAGCTTTTGATTCAATCATGAGGACATGTTATTATTATATTATGTATGAAGACATGCATATGTCTCTATCATCTACTCCCAGTCCACTATTCTTTCCTCCTGCACTTCTCAGCCTTCTTATGTTATTATTTCTTTTGTATTTGGAAATATTCCTTTAGCAGTTATTTAAAGGTAGATCTGAAGGTAATAAGTTCTCTGTTTCCTGTGTCTATTTCTCCCTTTGTTCATATTTAGTACCTAAGTTTGCCAGTTCTTTCTTTCAGCATCTGAAATTAATTTTTTTTTGATCTCCATGGTTTCAGTGGAAAACAGTCAAATAAATGTTTCTGGGTAAGTCAGAACACACTTTTCTTTGAAGTGTATAGGAATCAATTCTAGTTCCATGTCCTACATTTATGGTAAGGTTAGGGGCTATGAGGGGATAAGTAAAATACTTACATTAACTTGTAACTATAACTCCTTTTAATTTTTCCTTATATTGAAAACAGATTTTTTTCTCACATAATATATCCTGATTATATTTTTCCCTCTCTATACTCTTCCCAGTTTCTTCCCAATTCCCCTTTCATTTGGATCTACTCCCTTTCAGTCTCTCATTAGAAAACAGACAGGCTTCTAAGGGATAATAATAAATAAGTCAGGTGTAATTCTGATAGGTCAACCTTTATATGTTACTTGTCCTTTTTCCTTTGCAGCTCTTAATATTCTTTCTTTACTCTGTATGTTTAGTGTTTTGATTATTATGTGGCGAGAGGACTTTTTTTTTTGGATCCAGTCTATTTGGTGTTCTGTAAGCTTCTTGTATCTTCATAGGCATGTCTTTCTTTAGGTAGGGAAATTTTGCAGGAAAATGGATGGAACTAGAAAGCATTATTTTGAGTGAGGTAACCCAGACACAGAAAGACAATTATCACATGTACTCACTCATAGGTGGTTTTTAAACATAAGGCAAAGAAAACCATCTTACAAACCACAATCCCAGAGAATTTAGACAACAATACGGACACTAAGAGAGACCTACATAGATATAATCT
>PVIU01013942.1:6704-32825 GCA_004026605.1 Ondatra zibethicus | reverse complement strand
TTTAATTAATAATAATAAAAAAATAATAAATAAAATATAATAAGATAAAATAAAAATCAACACATTGGAATTGGACAAATTAGACAAGAGAAAAAGTGAAAAAGGCCCTAGAGAAGGCACAAGACTCAGAATTTTAACTTTCAGTAATTCCATAAAATTATTAAGCTGGAAGCGATAGTATAAATGCAAAAGATCTGTTGCAGACCCATGCAGCTACTGCACATGCTGCCTCGGTCTCCATAATTTCATATAAGCTCTGCCTATGTTAATTTAAGGACATTGTTTTTTTGCTGTCCTCCATCCCTTCTGGCTCTTACACTCTTCTTGCCCTCTCTTCCACAGTGTTCTCTGAGCCTTGAGGAGAGCAGTTTGGTGGAGACATCCTAGCAACTATAACTCTTGCTATAAGAAAAGAAATTACCTTATCCACAGAGTTTGGTCTTTGGAAAAATAAAATAATTTTTTTGATTGTTCATTTTATTAGTTGAAAATAAGAAAGCTTCTTTTCACAAATAAGTCACAAAAACCAAATGAGGAAAGTCATATGCACAGCACTGAGGACTTTGGTTTTGTTATAACTAAACTTTGTAATTCCCTTGCCAGTCTTTGTAACTGGGAGGTAGTGTTTGTTCATGGCCTGCTGTGTTTTGTGAGGATTAATTTGGATCACGAGAATTAAGTGCTTAGCTTAGTGGCTGACAAACAACCTCAAATGATACTCAGAACACATTCTGAGACTTGACAAGATATTTCCCCCTGTTTTTGAGAAGGGAGCCATGCTCATTTTTAACTTATTGTCTGTGGCTACATTTGAATTATAATGCCCCAGTTGAGTAGTCTCAACAGAGCCTATTCTGGTATTAAAGTCAAAACAAATAGCTGACCTTGTGGAAATTTCACTGATTCCATGTAGAGATAAGAAAGTTCTGTAAGGCTAAGCAAACTAAGCAAAAAGCCAATAGCAATGAAAGTCTATAATATTTTTTGAAAGTGTGTAATATTAAAGAATTAGAAATTGTGATGAGGATCTAAATAAAAGAAGAGAACCCTAACCTTACCAACTCCTTTCCTACTATACCAGACATGTTCATTTACCTGTAACGGGAAGAATGGATCAGAGGGAAAAGAGACTATGAGTCAACACACACACCTACCATAGATTAAGGGGAAGACATTACTAGAATGGAGACAGGGACAAGGAATAGAAGATTCAATTCAACTTAAATAGATGAAACTGGATGTCGCCTCTGCCCCAATTAATTCTTGTTCTGGCAAAGATTAAGCATTCTGTTGTGGAACAGAAGCGTAGATGAAGTAAGCTATGAATTCCTATTGATTTAATAGTTTATCTTAATTTTATAGGTTTGTAGAAGTTCATTGCAATTTGTTTCACAAACTGTCCTAGCTCAGAAGATAAGCAATCCTGTCTTTCAGGTGTACATATAATATAGAACCTCTTGCAACCGCTGGAATTTATAATCTACAAATTTGATAATTTTATTTATTAATAACATAGACATAGATAAACAACCACAGTAAATGAGAGGAAAAACTTACACATTATTGATGCTATTGGACCATAGGTGTAACGGGTTTCATATCTAGTTGAGAGAACATCAGTCGCAATCCTTGCAACCTTTAACTAGAGAGAAAAGTGAGATTGGATTACAGAATGCTATATGAATACATTTTTGAGGAGTTAAAAACCAATTTTACAGGTTATTTACAGGTATTGGAAGATCAAAATAAGGTAAATGACTAGGTAAAAAATTATCAAAGTGCAATCAATCAATTATATGGAATGATATTGCATTTTATCTCTTTCTCTGTATCCTCTTTAAAAATAGTTTGAAGACTTATTTATGTAAGCATATGAATGTTTGAATGTTCTATATATATGTATGAGCATCCCACTGGTGCCTGGTGCCCATGGAGGTCAGAAGAGAGTAACAGATCCCCTGTAACTGGTGTGGGACGTCCTTCTGTCTGTGTGTTGCTTTTATTGGTTAATGAATAAGGAACTGCTTTGAGCCTATGGCAGGGAAGAACAGAACTAGGCATAGTTTTAATAAATAATAATTTTTATTATTTATTAATTTATTATTAAATGCCACTGTGAAGAATACAATTGAATGAGGTCAAGATAAAAATTATGACCCAAATTTCTCTTAAGTTGTTCTAGAATGTCTGAGTCATAGCATTAACTGGATACACTATGTCTGCTAGCTACTGTGTGATTTGGAACACCAGACCTTGTATGCTGCCCATCTTTTCTTCTATGGTAATTCAATAGAGTTACGTATGTGTGCAGGTTAACTATGTGTCCATGGTGTTCTTTCTAAAGCTTATATGATCAAATAAGATGCAGAGAAAGAAAAATAATGTTAAGTGGATCACTGATCTGTAATGGTATCATATTCTTACTGACAGAGCACTATAATATTCTTTGTGTTCTTTATATAGTAGAAGAATTATTATTTTCAGATTATTAATAGGCAAAATTATCTTGGATCTCTTTCTGTCTAGTGTCTGGAGGTTAGAACTAGCTACTGTCTCTGTTTCTCAATTAGACTTTTACCTTTCATGGTTTTATAGTATAACCCAAAGAAAGTATTAAATACTTTTGTATTAGAATTCTATTTTACTGCATATATTAGAATTCTATATCTAGATCATTCAATATTAGAATTCTATTTTGATTGGTCTAGATTTCTTTTTCTTATCTTAAAAAATCACATATAATATTTTATTGTATTTATAACTATCAAATAAAATATTTAAAGATTTAACTTCAAAGTAAACTTCACTAGCCCTATTTTTTGGTATTTAAAATGTGAGGCCTTGGTGTGGTGGCAAAAGTGTATTTCTAGGATTTGGGAAGCTGAGGCAGGGTAGATGGTGAGTGTAAGTTGAGGCTGGGTCACATAGTGAGTTCAAGGCCAGTCTGAATTACATACTAAGACTGTGTTTCAAAACAACCAATCAAACAAAGTGAAACCATTTCAGCATACTTCAAAGTTGATGAAAAATAGATTCAAAGTTAATTATGGTGTAAATGTACACACACACATATGCATGTATATGTATATGTATATATTACATACCAGATCATCATAGTTGGGTGGCAGTTTGGATGTGTAGCCATAAGGCAATAATAGCACTTGTGAGTAGGCATGAAAGGTGATATAAGCCTTGATTGAGTTCTTATGTCTTCGAATGAAGTTAGTGACAGCTTTGGTCTCTTTTTCAGACTCTGCTGCAGGGCCCCTGTATACATGCAGGCATGGGTTTGTGGTGTCTGAAGAAGCTGCAAAAAAAATGTGGATGAGATCATAATGTGCTGTCCACTAACACCACCCCTGCCTCTTTTGGTGTGGGTTCACCCAGAGTTTAAGACATGAGATATCTTCTGTTACATGGTCATTAGAGGTTTTGTGGACATATGTCCCATAGACTGTGGAAACATTCTTAGCCTTATTTGCCATCTTTTTTCAGGTTATAGTAAAAACACAAGCATCCCAAGGCTTAGAGCCTATATCTACACCAGTTTCCATTCAACCCCAGCTCTGACTATTGAGAACTGGTGTAAATCTCCTGTCTTGAGCCCAGGTTTCTTCAGTTTCTTTCAGGAGAAGTCTGTCTATTGATTAGGGATAACTACTGATATTTCAATATTCATTACAGTAGAATAGAGTTAAAATGTATGGTGACCAAAGCAGGTAAAGAAAAAATGCCCAAATTGGGGCAGAGGTATGGTGTCTCTAAAGTCTGCAATGATAAAATTGTATGTGTAGAAATGAATGCATCATCTGAAGTAACAGGTCTAATTAGTCACTGTATTCCTAATATACTTTTTAACTGCTCTTATCCCAGACTGTTCTTCATTAAGCAGTGGAAGAATTATTACTTGTATGTCGGTTTTAACCACTGGTACTTCTCAACTTCTGTAAAGTTAGAAACTGTTAAGGCCCCAAACCACCCAAATTATCTGACTTTCATATATCTGTTTGTGTGTTTGATGTTCTATTTTAATGTTCAGTAAGAGGTGGCTCAATACATCTTTCCACAGAAAACCTTCAAAATCTTCCCATGGTACCGATGATTATTGGTGTGGGAGAATTGTCTGTATTCTGTCAATCATGATTTAAATAAATGCTGATTGGCCATTAGCCAGGCAGGAAGTATAGGTGGGACAACCAGACAGGAAGTAGAGGAGGAGCAAGGAGAATAGGAGAATGCTGGGAAGCAGGAAGCTCTCTCGAGATTCCTGCTCAGACCACTGAAGAAGCAGGATGTGACCTGCCCCACTGAGAAAGGTACTGAGCCATATAGCTAACATAGATAAGAACAACGGGTTAATATAACTTATAAGAACTAATATTTAGCCTGAGTTAATAGGCCAATCAGTTTATAACCTAATGTAGACTCTCTGTGTGATTTTTCTCTGGAACTCAACGGCTGGGGGACCCGGCAGGACATAAACCCCGACAAGCCTGGCCCTCATGTTACAGTTTATCTTCTGTTTAAGAGATAAGGAAATCAGCACTAACTCAGGGGATCTCTATTATTGCTGAAATAAGTAGGTAGTTTATTTAAACTCACGGTCTAAATGCAAAACCATTTTCTTGACAACAAATCTGCAACTCACAGTTCCATGAGGCATCGAAGTTCCTGTTGAGGTCAGTGCCAATGCAGGTAGAATTCTTGTTCTTGGAACGGTTTTTTCTCCACATTCGGTCCTGCCAGAAGGGACATCAGAGTGTGGACACATGTGCAGTTGCACTATTCAGTGTTACCATCTCACATTCCCTCTGTATGTGTCTACAAGTTTATTTGAAATCTCTATAGCTAACCTGATCTCCTTTATTATAAAGAAATGCTTTCTTACAATGTCTAATTTATAGACACAATTTTTAATCTTAATGTTTTTAGCATTGATGAAAATTTTCCATAAGTTTATGGAAAATGGTTGATTAGTTTTCTGTATTAAAAAATGACCATTACCTGCCTTAGAAAGAAGCAAAGCATTCATATTATTTTAGTAATACCCTTGCAACCAGAACATCACAGTTGAGCAATGAGCAGAACATAAGAAATTTGGGAATGATCAGCCCTAAATGGTACTTCCCTAAGTGGGATACCTGTATCACACCTTTCACTTTCCTAGGGGAAAGAGAGATTGGAAAGAATGTGAAGAGCCAGAAGAGGTGGTTGACAACAAGAAAACTGTTTTCTAGACACAACACAGCAGACATACGTGAACTCATGGTGACATGACAGCATGCACTGGATACATCAGACAAAAGTTCAGCATCAAGTGAGGAGGTGGGCAGGAAGTCCCGCCCTAACTGAGGAGCTATTGACATTTGATTGCTTCTGGGAGAGAGTCAGTTTTCTTTAATGATAGGGTATATCAAGCACTCCAGGGCAAGCCCCATACTCCAGAGTAGTCAGCTGACACAAACTGGACTCCATGTTTTTTGTTTGTTTTGCTTCGTTTTTTAAGAGAGATAGAAAACATGTAGTTGGGTGAATATGGATGTGGGAGTGATTATGGAAAGAGGTGAGAGTGGGGAATAAAGAAGATAGAAGTGCATTGTATGAAATTCTCAAAGAGTAAAGAAAAATATTACTTAAAAATTTAAAAATTTACTTTTCTGAATTGGCATCAAATAGTCACCCAAGCCTTAAATATAATAAGCAACAATACATGTGCATTAAAATCAGTGACTAATACATTTCTTAAATGCAACAAGTGTATATAGAGCAGTACCTGTGTCCATGACCAAATATACCCATCTACATTGAATACAGGCAGAACATAAAACGTCATCCGGTCCAAGAGTTTGGTCATGATTCTGTTTTTTCCATAACTCTTAGTGGCCTAGAGGGGATAGAAAGCCAGGTTGCTATTGAGAAACCTAGATCCTATTAGCCATAGCTACCACTATTTGAGTTGTTTTCCAAGGTTACAAGATTTTAAACATTTTTAAAAAGTACATAAGGATAAATGACCCATATAGGGAAAAACAATTAAATGCAGGGACATGAACTAAAATTAACATTCTTCAAAAGTTCACTTAATTATCCATAATGGAGACTGCCAGATGTTGCCTGTATAACCACAGAATAAATACAATCAAGTGAAAGGGGATAACGCCAGGTACTTGATAAGGTAATTATCTTGTTTACCTTAAATAAATAGCTCAAGTCTGTGAACCTCTCTAGAGAGACAGAAACATTGGAGAAGATACAAATATTTATAAATATGACTGAAAAAAATCCTTTTCTGTGCTGTAGATTCAACCCAAGTTCTTGCACATATCAAGCATGTGATCTGCTGTTGGTCCATACCTCCAAACCAGAGAAATTCACATGTGCATGTGTGTGCAGGTGTGTTGTGTGCACCTGGGAGTGAAGGCCTGAGATTGACAGCAGGTTCAGGTGACTGCCTTAATTTTTCTCTATTTTCACTGAACTCATAGCTTGACCATTTAGCAAGAGTGAATGCCAGAAGACCCCAAGAATCACTTGTCTCTGCCCTATCCGAGTCCCCTCCCCCAGTGTTAGGATTGTAAACATGCACTTTGCCCATTATTTTTTACATAGATACTGGGGGTTAAATTCTGGTCTTCATGCTTGTGCAGCTAACACTTTACTGACTCGGTCATTCTCCTGGTCTCAGAAAATTAATAAAAATCTCTGGCAATGGTATAGGCTTCCTAGCAATCACAAAAAATTGGGTTCAATTTCTAACAATAATGATAAAACAGAAATTTAGATGTCACAAATTCAGAAATTGGCCTGTCAGTGTTTCTATTTTCTGGCATAAATTCCAACAATTATAGGAGCTTTCTGTGGCTATCAAAATTCTCAGAAACAAAACAAACAAAAACCCTCCCCATTCTTGGAAAATTCCTCTCAGGACGTGTGTGTGTGTGTGTGTGTGTGTGTGTGTGTGTGTGTGTGTGTGTGTGTGTGTGTGTGTTTGAGAGACAAAGACAAAAGGAGAGAGAAACTGTGTGTGAAGATCTCACCATGTAGCCCAGAACGGCCTCAATCTAGTTCTTCTGCACAGCTGTCCCAAGGCTGAGTTTGACAGCATGCAGGAAATTCCTTACAGTCATAACGCGTTGTCCTTGTTTGTTGGTTAAGAGGGGGTTTTGGCCTTTAGTTGGAATTGTCAAAATAACCAAAGTTATAAGTCAATACTATGCAGCATCTTTCCTACTGAACGTATCTGTGGGTCCAACAACCATTGCTGTGGGACAACCAGTGCTATGTGAAATAGTTCGTGGAGAAATTTAAAACAGGATGTGTCAAATACATTGTCAGTAGATATTCAGAAACCTACAAACTAGATCTATTAGTATAATACAAGCTGTTCCTCAGTTGAAAAGAAGTAGGAAGACCCCAAGTTCTTATGTGACCAATGAAATATGTTAAGCAAACTAAAAGTTTATTTTCTGAGTTTATCAAAGAAAAATTTTCAGTTTATAGCATAAGAGAGGTATCAGATTATTATATAACTGCAGGATAAATGTCAGTATTACAGCTAAAAGAAGGTGTTTTCATTATCATAAACTTTCAGGTAGAGTTTAAGGAGTTATAAAATGATGAATAAAACTCAGGCCTTGTATGTGCTGGCAGAAGAAAATGGAGATTTCTCTAATCACACTTTTGGAAAGGAATGTTGTCAGTCATTAAAGTCTGGAGACCAGTTAGAGAGAAGCTGATTGTGATTGGTTCACTTACCTGATAGACGAACCACTGACAGAAAGCTGGGGAGACCCATTCTCGTGCATGAATGCCACAGTCCATGAAGATGGCCTTTCTTTCTCCATCCTTTTTCCCAATCTGTTAAAATAAGGGATTATTTTGCATTAGTTCACTTTTTAGTTTCTTATCATTTAGTAATTCATTTTCTCAAACATTATTTTCCTTGTCTATTGTTGAACATGAACCATGCTTATGCTTACTGTCCTCAGGGAAGATGATGGCAGCTATTCTATCTATACATAATTCTTCATCTATTACAGAACAATTTTTTTTCAAAAATTTTCCCAAGGTTTCAAGTTCCTTTTAAGGTTTTCTAAAATGCAAACAAAACAAAAACAACACAGTCAGGGGCTAGAGAGAGTTCAGCAGTTAAAGTAATGCTCTCACAGTGGGTCTGAGTTCTGTTCCCAGAGCCCATAGCTAGCGACTCAGAACTGCCTGGAACTCCAGCTCCAGGGCAACTGACTCCTCCTCTTACTCCCTTGGATAGCAATATTCACATGTACATATTCATATGCAGCTATCCAAGCAAATACAGCCTATTAAGGATAAAACATATCTTCAGACGGTGAGAAGGCTCAGTGGGTAAAGGCATTTGATGCTAAGCATGATGACCTGAATTCAGTCTTTAGGACTTATATGATGAAAGGGAAGAACTGACTCAGAATGACATGCATGCAACTACACACATTTACACACACACACACTCACACACACACACACACAAGTAATAAAAAAATTAAAAACCTACAACCTCTCCTTGGACAGGATGTCACATGCATACGTGTAATCCCAGCACTGCTGAGTTTCAGGTCAGCTTGGGGTATGCAGCAAACTCAAAATTGTATCAAAAAATATCTATGTTCCCTCAAAAATAAAATAGCAACCACACTATATATTGTTTTCCTTACTCCATTGTTAATGTTCTGTGCTAAGAATTTTAAAGATAGTTCATAAACTGGAAGCTTTTAGCCTGGGGTGTGGCCTGGTACTGTATGTTGAATGGTCTCATACTGTATGGTAAGTAAGGTACAAGATCTGCATCTGGTATTTGAAGTGTTTCTGTTTTAAATGGAGTTCACTGAATTAATGGAGATATATAATGTGGATGCCTTCCTAGTTATTAATGAGCTGCCAGGGAGCAGAATCTTTGTGTCTACAGAGTCTGTTAGTAGTTGAGTGGTGGTTCCTTCATGAATACTGAGCTCTGATGAACTCTGGTCTTACACATTGTGATATTTTTCATCATGATATTCATTCACTAGTTTCATTATATCTTAATAGACTGGAAAGAGGTGTGTAGACAAGGACACTGCAAACCATTATACTGTGAAATATTTCTTGGTTTGCTCATTATGTAATCTCTAGCGAGTACATGTTCCTATGTTTTTGATTGCATCAGACATTGTAATATATATTCTTGAATTGACATCTAGAGTTTAAACTTTCAAAAAATGAAATGATTTCCAAACTTAAATTTATCTTAGCTACCACTAAGTGACTTTTGTGTCCATGTTTTAAGATAACAAGCTAATTAATGGTTCTTGAATTATTTTTACCTTGAGAACATATAACGGATTATCTTCAAAAGTTGATCCAATTTTGATTCTTGACACCATTTCAGGATATTTCTCTACAATTTTTTCAGTCCAGGAAACAATCTTAAGAACAAAATCAAATTCAAAGAATTAAAATAATGGAAAATTGCCTTGGGCAAAAGAACACAGTCATTTAAAAAAGACTATACTAGGCATTGTACATACCTTGTCCCAGTCATTGTATTTTGCATAACTGTGCCTGCCTGAGACTTCATCAGTCACATCAAACTGTTTCTCTATCTCTTCTTGTAGATCGTGTATCAGAATTCTGTTTGACAGCAGAATGACAAAACACATTTATCACATGAACATTTTATCACAGGAAAGAGAACATTTATCTTTCATTTGCAGGAAAGTGCCTCTTCCTCTCCTCTATCTAAAATAAATCCCATTTCCTGATTGCTCTGCCATCGTCATCTCCTTTAAACAAGTATTGTTTGGCTTCTGTTCCCCCATCGATCTGGGCTATGTCTACCATTATGATAGTTCTGAATTCATGTTGCTATCTAGAACTTATAATAATCTTGCCCAGAAGTAAAGATTATAGTAAATGTATATTATGCATGACATTTCAAAGAATTTATATGTAAAATAATTCACTAATATGGTTGATATTGCTTATATGTTTAAAGAGTAACATTTGCTCTATATTTAGCTACTAAAATTAATTATTCCTACTGCTTTTTTCACTTACAATGAACTGTTGACATGTTTGAAGCCATACGTCTGACTCAGACTGTAACTATATAATGCACCGAGCTTCCAAAGTGCACACAGGCACATCTATATCAAACAGGCAGCAGTGAGTATTCTCATGCACAAATCTACAGAACAGATTTTATTGCTTAACTTTTGAAACTTGGGGAGAAAGTCAAATAACAACAATGATGGTAATAAAACTGGGAATTCAGCACTTAGCACAAATCAAGTATTTTTCTAAACTTTTATGTTCATTAGGTCACTTCATCTTTACAAGGAATTCTTAACCTCATTTGACTGATGACAAAACCTAAGGCACAATGTGTTCAAATATATTATCTAACGATAGAGCTAGAATATGAGTGGCTAGGGTGATTTTGAGAGGGCAAATAAAAGAGTCAGAAAAAGTCATTGAGAGGGTGACACTGTTGGGGTCAAAAAGTTTATGCCTCCACTTTCAATTTTCATCTCTTCTTGCATCAACTCATCTCACTATTTCCAAGATCTTATAGAATGGAGTATTTCTGGCCACATAAAGTCTGTCTGTATTGAATTTTCAGTGTTGACCTTTCTCCCAAACTTCTAAACACATCAAACTACTAACTCCTAATTTTTCTGTTGTACTCTGTTCTAAATGTGTTTAACATGGTCCAGATTCTGCTTTATATACATTGTTTGATCCTGCTAATATTATTACCATATAACAAATAAGGGAGCTATTGCTCAGAAATACTATATGCTTACAATTTGTAACTTTTTACACATTCATTTGTTTATTTATTGAGTGTTGCATGCATATGTGTGTGCATGCACGCGTGTGTTGTGTGTATAGAGGTCAAGGGGGAATTGTAGGAGTCAGTTCTCTCTTCTCATGGGTGTCTGAGACCAAACTCAGGCAGACAGAGGCATCAGCAAACTCCTTTACTTACCCAACCATGTTGCCAACCCTGTAGTTAAGTATCTGTGTATTTGGAGTTGGGAATCATAATTCAAAATACTTAAACTTTTTTTCAAAAGTGCTATTTTCATTATGTGCATAAATATTTTAATGTATTTTTTGTTTGTGGATTTATTATCCAAGATCATGAACTTATTCTTCAACTCATGTGTAGACAGAGACTGCTTGTTCATTTCCTGGCCACCCAGACCCAAGTAATAACACAGAAACTGTACTAATTACAACATTGTTTCGCCAATAGCTTAAGCATATTTTTAGCTAACTCCTACATCTTAAAATAACCCCCCTTTTTTATTAATCTATGTATTGCCACTAGGCTGTGGCTTACCAGTGCCGGCATGTTACTCCTTTAGCAGCTACACGGCGTCCCTGACTCCACCTTCTTTTTTCCTCTATCTTTGCTTGGAATTCCCACCTCATTCTATTCTCCCTTGTCATATTTTCAAGGCTACTTTTAGAGAGTATAAAAGAAAGGTGAGATATCTATGGGCCAGTGTCTAACTGCCACGTGTGTATGTGTGTGTGTGTGAGACCGAGCAGGGGGAGGGGCTTGTTGTTAGCTTGTTTTATACAACTGGTCTGGGCTCCCTTGATGACCATGTTATAGCAGAGCTATTTTAAAGATATGCTTTTGGATTTTATAAAGTTGGATTTTGATAGTTTCCTAATTGGGTTACCATGTACATTGAGCTCTGGATTTGATGACATGGATTTCCTAATGTCTGAGGAATATCATACAGTGAAAAATAAACTTTATGGTATAGGCTTCTTCTCTAGAGAGAGGGAGAACATCTGATAAGAGCCTTCAGTTCTCCATTGCACTGAATGTGTTTGTGTTTGAAAGCTTATGCACACATGCACATAAATGACCTTTCCTCTTCCTGAGCTAATGAAAGGAACCAACCCTGTAGAATCAGTCACTCCTCATGAAAATCCTGTGAAGTAGCTTCTTTAATATCCACATTTTAAATAGTGACAAATAACTGACTTGGATGAGCCTGGGAACAGGCAATTTTGCTTCAGAATGTTTTTCCTATGACTCTCCTATTCATTTTTATTTTATTTTTTATAAACCATGATCTTTATTTCTTGTAGCCAAGCTCACATGTCTAAGCAAATAACAGGTGTATGTTCAGAGTAGGAAGAAAAGTGAATGGAATAGCACCCTAAGTAAAGTCATTAGCTTTATCTGGTTGAGACAAGTATTTAACATGACAGATTTACATTTGAAACATGAATTTGTATCTGGATGACCTAGAGTGTTGAATGTCACTGTGTGAGTTTATATACTTGTACCTTGCAACTCCATATAATCTTGTGCAGTTCTTATTATGATTTTATTCTATTGTACCATATAAGTTTTATTGAATTAACAGCTTGTTTCTAAATTAACTTTTATGAATAACTTTATTTTCTAATTTTAATTTTTGATCAAAGAAAAGACAGTGCTAGTGATTATCTCAATGTGAAAAATTCTTAAAAAACACATGTGGTTTTAGCTGCGATTGAAATATAGTATCTGCCCCCCTGGCTCCCAATTCAGTATGTGTATTTTTCCCATTTGTCAGCCTGCTTGGGCTTCTTAGTACATACTTATTATTTTTACTCTGTATTTGATCATTTATGACTTTGTAAAAGTATAAATAAAAAGAAACTAACATGAATTATTGTGTCCAGCCAATTTCTGTGGCTTTAGTCAGCCAAGCATTTTTCTTAGAACGGTCCTCTGTTATTGACTGACACCAAGTAATAAACATAATTCATATGCAAATAAAATTATGTACTTGGATACAGAATTTTAAATGTTTTTTGTTTTTACAGATAGCTTTCCATATTTGTATTTATGAGGGAGATATTTAATTACCTTGCTTCCACTTGTCTGAAACTAAATTGAGTCACTTTCTAGAAACACTGTAGTAAGTAGATAAATCTAATTTTAGTAAATAGTTAAGCATTTTGCTTCTTGATACAGGAAACAAGAAACTCTCTGGGTCTCAGATGAAGTGACACTTGTAAGGCTCTCATTTCAATGTCACTTCAGATAGGAGAGGCCTGCAGGACCCAAGAGGGGAAGGACAAGTATCTGATCAGATGCATGGTGTCAGCCCCAGTGGTTCACATCACCATTTATGGTCATGTCAAACATTGTACATTTTGTCTGCGTTAGAAGAGTAATAAGAAAAACAGAACTCTTCATTTTTGATCCTGCTGTTCAAACCAGATTATATAGAATTTTCCTGAGCACTGCTGTGTTTTAGTTTGGGCTAGATACTTCGTGAAAATTAAGTAATGCTAGGAACTGATATCAGGTCTTTATTAATTATGTAAACTGAAGGATGTAGCCACTGAAGCACAAATCAAAAGTCAGAAGTTTGGTTATAAAGTAAATCTATAGAGAGACTGGAGTGGTAGGCTCATGGTTGTTGTTCAATCAATTATAATTTCCTTTCACTGTTCCATGAGGCAAAATGGCTTACTCCTGTAACTTTCGTTATTTGAAGTTAAGTCTTGTTCTATTGCTTTGCTTTCATTGAGGTCAACTTTTTTCTCCTAAAGAATAGAGTTAATTTATTGATCTCTCTCTCTCTCTCTCTCTCTCTCTCTGTCTCTCTCTCTCTGTGAGTGAATGAATTTTTTTATGTATTAGGACAATTTAAAAAAGAAGACAGTGCTGATCATCACGATTAGTCCGTAAACCCTGCCTGTCATCAGTTGTGACAGCATGCCCCTGCTTAGGCTGTCCTGCTTGTTCACATCTGAGCCCTCTGCTTGTGGAGCTGGAAGATGTAGGCTGCTGCCATTTGTTCAGATCAGAGCAAATGTAAGATGGAGAGTGAACTGCCAATAACCCTATCACCTCCATAAATGTACTCCAATAGTCTGAAGGAAACTGTGAATTTTATCTTCTATACATAGTACTTTAGTGTTTGGCAGTCCCAATTTTACAATAGTTTGTTTCATTGTATGGATGTAACTGTAAAATATTTTACTGAATGAGTTAACCCAGATCTAGGAAGACAAATGCCAAATGTTCTCTCCTACTTGTGGACCAATGCTTTAGATGTGAGTCGATCTGGAATAAATGCAGAAGCCTGGAAAGTAGAAAGGGAGAGGAGGATAAACAGGGAGAGGAGCTTAACCTGGGGGTGGGAGGTTAGAGGGAGAAAGCCGAGAAAACTAAAACACTAAAATATTTGGAAAAGCTGTAGAAAAGCATATTGTTTTATTAACTTATTAACAAAAACCTCAGTCCAGACACGGGAAACATCTCTTCATGCTGTTGGTCAGGGGATCCAAGTTATACCCTCCCAAGACAATATAGGCTATTCGAAGGTAAGATCTATTGCTGAAGACACAACACACTTTGGACACATGACTTGCTGGAACTACCTGGAAACTTTCACCCTGAGGATTAGATTGTATAGTATCAGAGGTGTATGTAAGCTTCCAATGGAGAGAAACAAGCAGCAGTCATACATGTCTGAAAAAATTTATGAACCATAGCAATGATCATCTGGCAAGATATCCCCTAGTAACACTTTTATCTTCCTTCCTGTCTTCCATTTTTCTTTCTTGCACTTTTTATGGTTGTTGCTATTTGGTTTTTTGAGACAGGGTCTTTCTATGTAGAGCAGGTTGTCCTTGAACTCACAGGGATCCTCCTGCTTCTCCTTCCAGAGTGCTGGGGTTAAAAGCATATGCTACCATGCCAGGTCACTGGCACTTTTATATTAAGGAAAAACAATAGCTTTCTAGCTGGGCACTGTAGGAAGCAATTCATTACTGATACTGTAGACCTAGTCAATTCCTATGGCTAGAGAGGTCATAGAACCTACCTAGAGCAGTGGATCTCAACCTTCCTAATGCTGTGATACTTTAATGCAATTCTTCATGTTGTGGTGACCCCAAACATAAAATTATTTTTATTGATACTTCATAACTGTAATTTTGTTACTGATATGCATCATAATGTAAATAATTTTGAAGACAAATGTTTGTCCAAAGAGTCACAATGTGCAGGTTGGGAACCACTGCTCTAGAGGAAGATCTTTTACTGCTATTTCTTCTAAATCACTATAGCTTCTAACTACATTCTAAATTCTTATCCATATACCCCTAGGCTTATCTCATACCCCTCACCAAAGAAGCTTCATTTTGCAAGAGATGGAATCTTGCAAAGATCCACAGCTGGTAAACTGTGGGGTGCCCAGCCTTTGTTTGTATATCTAGGATACAATCTTTTCACCTAAGTTTTGAGGACTTGGAAGAGAAGGTGTAAGAACTGTAAGAACTACAGGATCAGGATTTCTGCTGAAAGATAGTGACTTCGAGACACAACCAGTGTTCTGCACCCATGAAATCCCAACAATATAATTGTTTGCACAAGGTCTGCATAATGACCACAGCAGTCAACACACCAACATGTATGGGACAAACTTTGCTAGTTGAAGAGCTACAAAAAGTCTATAACTGCTGAAGAAGAGATCACTTTTCTTCAGGGATGAGGCCCATGATAGGTTATATAGTCCTATGTGGTCATCCCTTAATACATGTACCTATGAACAATGCTAAATGATCTCAGTAAGGATGTGTGTGTATGTGTGTGTGTGTGTCTGTGTCTGTGTGTCTGTGTGTGTATCAATAATTATAGAAGATGAGGTCATGAATTCCAGAGGCTGTGGGTGGAAGGACCCTGGAAGAGTTGGAGGATGGAGAGAGAGGGCTGGAAATGATGGAAATACAGTGTACTCTTGTATAAATCTACCCTCAAAACCTCAAAGATTTATAAAACATCCCAAAAATTTCAAAGTTACCAAAACTCTGATTATGAAAAATAAATGGATATTTCTCCAGGACTTACTCATAGTTCATTTTATGTTGTTCCAAGATAGACCGGATAGTTTGAGAATCCTTCTCACTAACTCGGAAATCCACTGTCATATTAGCAGCGACATCATGAGTAGCATCTGGATACCAGAAATCAAGCTGCAGAGACAAGTCCATTGTTAGCTCTTGGCTTGTTTGTTTGATAAACATGTATATTTTTAAAAAAGTTGAATGTGGCTATGCACACCTGTAACTTCAGAATGGTGGGGAATAAAAACATGAGGATTTCCAGGGCTTATTGGTTCCTGGGTTTAGGGAGAAATCTTTTCTCAAAGAAAAAAGGCAAAGTGATAAAAACATTTGAAGATTTCTTCTGGCCTCTGTTTTCAGATGGGTATCATACATGCCACCCACACGCAGGAGAACATGCACTACATTACACACAGATACCACACACACACTGACCACATATTATTCATGATAAAGTGGTGTAGATTTCTGTGTAATGAATATGGTAATGAAAATTTTTTAGACAAATGTATTTAAGAACTATTGAATATCAAGGAGCAAGAAAGAAAATTACACTAACTAGAATTTTAGGACAATACATTTATCAGAGAAAATAGAAGAGACAACTACTTTAGTTAATCTCCCTTTACTTCTTTTATTCTGGATGTGAACAAAATTATTTCATAATTTATTTAACCACAGTTGGCTGTAATCCAGCTTTTATAATTTTCTGGCTCCTCCCATATATTTCTCTGTGAATTCTGGAATTTCTGGAAGGTTTGTATTTGTCAAGAAGATATATTTTATTAACCTCTTTTAATTTTATTATTTTCGTAGTACATCCTTGCTCAAGTCATTGGAACTGATTGTTTTTTCAGTGTTCCTTAAGGAAAAAAATATGGCCACTAGGATTCCTTTGTGAGTACTGTGGATATAGTGAGGTGAATATGCATTCTTAGACATCCTGAGATTTCACAAGAGATGGTTTCCTCTTTACTAAGTTGCCACAGCTGAGAATCTAAGCAATTTGATGAATAAGTTGACAAGGAAAGCATTTTAGTTAAAATAGAGAAAAATCAATTTCTTGGTTCTTTAAAATAGCTGTCACTTTTGAAGCCAAGTAAAGTAGAAATTCCCAGTCAGGGGGATGTGAAGGAGATGCTCAGTCTCTACCACCACACTCCACCTGGAAGATGTGAAAAAGATGCCCATTCTCCACTGTTATACCCCACATGGGAGATATGAGAACAATGTCCAGTCTCTATCATCACCTCAAGATTGAGGCATGTCCAAGTCACCTTTGATGTCTCTTAGTTACATTGCACGTTAGCTCTTGTGCAGTCCATTATGGGACAACATGAGATTTTATGAACCAATCAACACATCTGTTTACTTTGAAAAATCATATCATAAGTTGGACACATCACCATTACACAATAACAAATATGTGTTAAAGCAAGAAAATGTGGAGGAGGAATTTTAAGCTCAAAGAACTGTTGTGAGCATTTATTAAGCAGTAGATGCAGAGGTGGATGCCACAGAAGTGTCTTACAGGGAAGTTGTAAGAAGAGGTTTTGTGTGGCAGCCAAAGCCAAATATGTATATTTCCATCATGTTAGGTAACAGCAGAGGAAAGGGAGGGTGTCCTAACACAAAAAGAACAAGGCAACTTCCTTTAGGTTTTATGGGCCGATCTGAGTCTTGTAGAAACAAGAAGACTTAGCCAGATAAAAACATATTAGAAAATAACATTCCCCATGAGAAAACACATACAAGATGGTGAAATTGTGATGTCCATGGAACTCTAGGGTCAGGAAACAGAGAGGAGGGTCTTGTGCTTGATAATAAAGAGGCTAGCCAGGTGGCAAATCTTGGAGGACACTGATTAAACCAAAACCCACAGAACATGCTTTAATAGTTTTTTTCAAACAAAACCAGAAGCCTGTGATATCCATTGCTGGTGCCTGCCTAGTGCTGCTGAGTGAAAGAGTATAAGCTGCACGTTACAGAAGAGGTCGATGTCCCATGAGCATCTGAAACTTGCCTAAAGCCACAAAGCCAGTCTAGCTAGGATTTGAACCCTTGCATCTGGCTCTGAACAACAGGCTGTACTCATAAACATTTTCAAATTAGGAAGCACAGCTGTCAAGTTTTAAGATTGTGGAAGGTAGAACTAAAACACTGGATGTTGGTGTGTTAGAGAAGGGACACCAGAACTGCTTCAGTAAGAGGCAGGAAGGACTTGCCATTGACAGCACAGAAGAGGTGATCGCGTGGATGTGAGGAATGCGCAGGGATTAGAATTGACAGAGTTTGGCTGATTGGACTAGAATGAAAGCAAGGCTTGGCTCTGGGTTTAAATCTGACTGTAATCTTGGCCATTTCAATTACTATCTTTTTACTTGCGGTCCAGTGTTTTAAAGGTGTTACATTGCACATCTGCTGGTAAATATGAAACAGAAAGAAGGTGACTGGGACAAAGAGCCTTGTGTAAAAGAAGTGGCTGAACCAGAGATAGAGAATGTTCCCTTTTCTGTTAGAGTTTAAGGAACTGCTTTACAGTTAGGAATTTCTTTCGACAGAGTACCCACTCTTGGCAAAGTACTTTAGAGTCATTAGTTTGTACTTGAACAGAAGTCTCCAGGAGAAATTGCAGCAGATATTGGGGTGGGCTGATGCAGAATACAGACAAGAGGGAAAGGGAGCAATGAGAAAGGTGCCAACAATGTCCCTTGTTTATTAAGAAGTGATTGCTTGTGAAACTGGAAGGAAAAGCAGTGAACTATTGAAAGAAAATAAAGTGATGTATGATCCAAATGGTGCCTGTCATCTCTACTTGTTTGTCAGTCTTTGGTGTCCCTGTGGTCATTGAAGAGAAAATAAAAAGAATATCTCTTACAGAATAGAAAAGAAAGCTGTAACACTCTTCTGAATGTTTTACCTCAATGGTTTGGGTCAAGTCCTTCAAGACGCTTGCTTGCTTTCCATCCTGGGGCTTCACTCGGAATACCTTCTCCCTTCAAGTAAGCCAAAGCCAAAGATCAAAGAAGCAAAAATAAATAAACAAAAAACCCCAAAAATAAAAAAACTAAACAAAAACTGAGTGGATTGTAAAGACATATTCCTTCATTTTCTTCTCAGTCAGAGACTGGATCAAAGGAAGGCAAGTTTACCTGTCAAAGCGAACATGAGCAATCACAAGTGTCGTAGAGATCACAACCATGAGCAAAAGGAACTTCATGGTTGTTCTTTGCTTAACCTGACCCTTCTACTAGTTTTATACCTCAGCTTTTATCTCAAGGAGCAGCTGATTTCCTCTGAGGTTTTAAGGGATGAACTGTTCTTCCACCTCATGTTTTTACAGTTGGAGGGTGGGCAAGCATGTGAATATCCAGGCTTCTTTCAACCTTTTTTTTGGTTTTTCAAAACAGGATTTCTCTGTGTAACAGCCCTGAGTGTCCTGGAACTGCTTGATTGCTTGATAGATTAGGTTGACCTCGAAATCGCTGAGATCTGTCCGCTTCTGCTTCCCAAGTGCTAGGATAAATGGACACCTGGTTTTCTCTACTTTCTTAATTATAGGAAATATATACTCCTTAGGGAAAGAATGGAAAGAAAATTACTTTAGCAGATAAATTGCCCAAAGTGATGGGATGGAGCTATTCATAAAGCTGGGACAGGAACCTAGTTTTGCTTGTTCTAAAATATTAGCTTCTTAGTAAGCTTGAACTGAACAACAGATAAAATCAATTCATATGTTTAAATGCAAAAATATTAATATAGTTAATTTTTATGTATATGTGTATATGTGTGGAGTGGAGTCTGTGCATACCATCATGTGTGTGGGGACCAGAGGACAACTTACATAAAGAACGGATTCTATCCTCCCATCATGTGGGTCCCTGGGGACTGGAACTCAGGACATGGGGCTTGGTGGAAAAATGCCTTTATATTGAACTATTGAACTGGCCTCTATCTTCATCTTAAAACTTACAGTTATAATCTCAAATGAATTTGGGTGACTCCCAGAGAACTTTGATGCATAGTCTTAAGCAATGAAACTTTATAGAGTTATGGTTTGTTCCTTCTCTTCTCTTCTCCTCTCCTCTTTTCTCCTCTCCTCCCATTCCCCTCCCTCCCTCCCTCCCTCCCTCCCTCCCTCCCTCCCTCCCTCCCTTTCCCCCCCTTTCCTTCTTTCAGGTGGCAGAAACAAGTTACTGTTATGTAGCCCAGGTTAGCCTTGAACTCAGAAACTTCCAGCCTCAACCATATCAGTGCTGGGATTACAAGTGCATGCTACCATGTTAAACTTGATTACATATTATAGTTATCAAAATAATAATATTGAAAGATGTCCTTATTATCTGAGAAAGAGTGAATACTCCATACAAGAGTTTCATGTGTAGCCAGGCGGTGGTGGCGCACGCCTTTAATCCCAGCACTCTGGAGGCAGAAGCAGGTGGATCACTGTGAGTTCGAGACCAGCCTGGTCTACAGAGCTAGTTCCAGGACAGGCTCCAAAGCCACAGAGAAATCTTGTCTCGAAAAAACCAAAAAGAGAGAGAGAGAGAGAGAGAGAGAGAGAGAGAGAGAGAGAGAGAGAGAGTTTCATGTGATCTCCCAAGAATCTTGTCTAAACTCTGAAGATAAGAACAAATAAATTCTTACAAATGCTTTTTTTTTATGTCTTCATTGGTCAAGGTTGTCAAGGTTAGAAACTCTCAGAGCAAAGGCTTACTCTGTTGCTTTTCCCTCAAGATGTGTTTAACAAGGCCAAACTAAAAAGGAAAACTTGTTTTTAGATTTAGACCAATACAAACTAGAATGTCTCCTATAGAATGGCTCCTAAACCTCTGCTGTACCAAAGAGAGCAGGATTTTGCCTTTGCTCCTTGTCAGTAAAATAAGGATG
Source organism: Ondatra zibethicus (assembly GCA_004026605.1). Classification (NCBI taxonomy): domain Eukaryota; kingdom Metazoa; phylum Chordata; class Mammalia; order Rodentia; family Cricetidae; genus Ondatra; species Ondatra zibethicus. The sequence goes on along the minus strand of PVIU01013942.1, from coordinate 12,044 downwards.
CTAAAAAGATGCTGATGAATGATGGTTGGGGTTAACTGTGATAGTGTATGTAAGGGAACTGGTATCTGGTAAAGGACTATGCAGTGAGAACTCACCTTCACATGCTATGAATGGAGATTTACAGCTGGCCACTGATTGGTATTAACATGTATCATGTGGTAGATTCAAGTAGAGACAGTAGAAAGCTTTAGGGATGAAACCTCTGAATTTATGTTGATGTCTTCTACTTCAAGAAATGGAACAGTTTTTTCTAGGTCCTTTATCTTCAGATTTAAAAACCTCTAATTGATTACTGAAAATAATTTTATACATTATAAGAAAGAAAGAAATCTTCCTTAATTCTGGCAGTCTAAGGTATTTTTTGAAGTTTTTTTAAATTGGTCTTAAAACTCTGCCACCAAGCGTGATGACCTGAACTGGATCTCTGGGAACCACAGGTAGAAGGGGAGCTCTGACTCACCTAGGCTGTCCTGAGTGTCTGAGTTTTCCTTGTGTACAGTTGGGAAGAGGCTTGATTTTCCTAGGGATCCAGATGATTTGAGGACAGTGATAATCTCATGATAGTGCTCTGATAATAAGCTAAGTGCACTTTGGACTTGTAATATCTATTGCCTGTTGATAACTCCATGTTTCTGAGTAATATTTTGGCCCACCATACATTCAGTGTCACTGCCCCCCACCCCACCCTGCCAATCCATTTACCCTCGAAGCAAAGGACAGCAGATATCAAGAATATTCAGGAACTCAGAATTTGTTATTCCTTGGCGGGCAGAGTTCAATGTAGCCTTCTATAGCCAAATCAAAGTTCATAAAATGGCTTGTCCTAAGTGGAGAGCAGGAAGAATAGCTGTGAGAACTCATGCTTTCTCGGGGTGGGTCGTGTCATACTCTGGTATTTCACAGGATAAATGAGTCTCCTCAAATTAGACGTTTAACACTTCACATAGCAATAAGGTTTTGTTCTTTGGAGCCTGAGGCTTCCAGGATTTTATGGCCATGCTAATCTGTAAGCACATGTTAAGATATTGCTTCAGTTTTTGTTCTGCTTTTCTGCTCTCTAACATTATTACCTAACATAAAGGAAGAGAAAGTTTCTCGTGAGTTAGTAGAATCTTTCTAAAGATTCTCCTTATTAAAATTTAATTCATTGAACTGCCAGAATATCTTTAGATTTCTCACTACAGGGTGCACTGAGAGAAAAAAATCTGTATTAAGTTGTAGTTGTTGGATTTATTATTTTTTTCCTGTGTTACTGTAGTTAAACTAAGGGATTGGATTCTGTAATTAAAAATAATATTGGTTGATAGATTGTGTGTGTGCATAAATGTAGTGTGTGGAGATCATTTTTTGATAATGTGCATAATTTTTGATAGTGTGCATAATTTTGTGGGGTTGTTTCTCCCCTTCCACCCATGTGGGTTCCAAGACTTTGTAGAAAGTGTTCTTACCTACTAAGATGTTTCAATAGTCCAGAATGGAGCAAAGTAAGCAAAGTACCTTGCACATGCTACAGAGAAATTTGTCTTCTTTAGTTTCAGACAAAGGTAGCATTTTTCTAAACAAATATGTAAGTGTGTGATGCAGGAGTGACTATCTGCTCCAATGAAAGAGCTTGACAAAATTCCACGTGGCTTCCAAATGAACTTGTTAAGTTTTCATGTTTTTTAACCTACAAAATCTGTCTTTGATCAATTCATATGGTTCATTTACAAAACCAGGGGACTGCATATCACTGGGTGTTAGATATGCAGAGATTACATAAGGGACCAGAAAATATACTGCTATTTTTAAATCAAACCATGACAGACAATAATTTAGCATAGTCGATAATGGTTATTTTGAGAGCTTGGAGCAGGAAGGCTCTGGTGTGGGACTGGGCTCACCAAGTGGAAGAGGCTCAAAGAGGAAGAAGAAGCTTTCTCATGAACTGAGCATGGGCGCAAGGATAAGAAGGGGTGGGTCATTTGGGCAGGAGCTCACTGGAACTATGTATTGGGAAGGAGTGAATCAGACTTTTGCATTTTCGTTTTTTAATATATCTTAAATGAACATAATTCTTAACCAACTACCAGTTAATTTTAATTAGAAAGAAAATTATAGAAAAAATGGTTTGAGTGTAGAAAATCTCAAATACTCATACTTCTGACAATATTTGCATGTTTGCTTTCTTATTCCTTACTATCCTTAAGTTATCTTGCCAAATTTCAGAAAAGTCCACATGAATTCTTTGACATTTCAAAAAACATTCGGGTTAAGACTTTGGAGGGTATTTATTTATCTTCGTGATTTGCATATTTTGCTTTGCTGCATTCTTTAGTTAGGCATGGGTATTATTGGCCAGAGGCAAGGTAAGAGAGTGTCCTGTGGAACAGGAATTACATGTCATTGCAGAAGAACTTCACTCATAACTTCAGCTGAATTAACTCTCAAATTTACAACAGCAAGCTATAACTGAAAAAAAAAGATGAGGGAGAGCTACTTATACACATTCATGGGAGTATACATAACATACATATGCAAGTAAATATATATTCAAGGGGCTTTACTGTTTGCACTTAAGGATGGATTCCTAATTGCTTTGGTGACTGATGAATTTTAGCAGTTGTACTGCTGCCATCTTGTGGATTATCAGGGCCACACAGCTTTTCCTCAACCTCAAATGTCTGTGACTTTAATCGATTTTTGTATTAGAACATTTAAATTTTAACATATTATGTTCATATTGTACTGAACATAGAATCTTATTTTCTCTGGAACTACATGTTTTTCTATAAAACACTCTCAAATTATAAATTAGGTATATATTACTCTACTTTAAAAATTGAACTTGGTGTGATATATATTAGTCCACTTTTTTCTAATTCCATAAAACATCAATTCATGTGTGATGGATAAGTTGTGGACTGGCCTGTATCTTTTTTTATTGGCCCAGATGGTTTAGCGAGCATCTCTTGTCTTGATTTCAATATGTTAGCCATAGTCAATTGTTCTAAGAAGACTGTGGTAATGTCATTCAAAACTCATCTCTTCCGTAGTTTATCATGATTCCGACACAGGTGTGGCTCTGTGTGATTCGGTCCTTCTCTCCCATCCCAAGCCTACCTCTACCCTCCCTGCCAACTCTCCCATTTCCTTACTTACTGACTTTCTTCCATTATCTTTAGAATGATCACAGGAAGTTGTTTGTCAATTTGTACAACTTATTGGGACTCATTTGCCCATACTGTAACATGTCTTAAAAGCCTTCTCTCCACAGCACAAAGTACACATCTTACATGTTCTTTCTGAGATGTATAACTCAAACAGCTAATTATTTTTATGTTTTTGTTATTTTGTCAATTAAAATAACTAATTATTTTAGTTGATTACTTGTTAAATGTCTGTCTTATGTAATATAAGATAAATACAGAATAGGAAGATGTATAATCATTCTCTTTCATTGTTCTGTCTTCAATTGCTTAATAAAACTCTTGGAATGCTGTGGATATTTCATTATGTCACTTGAATGAGCTGAAATAAAACTTAAGCCAAGATGTCACCTTTTCAACTGTACTGTTTTGCAATCTTCCACTTCCCTCTGTATTTCTTCTTATTCATAAGCTTCCCATTATAACTAGGAATATCTGTCAGTGTAGGCCAGCTCTCCAAGGGCTAGCTTCTCCGTAGCGGATCACACCAGCACAAGCACCCAGCTGGGTTGCTTATTGTTCAGTCACCCTCCCTCCCAAATCAGGTAATCTGCTATGTTTTCCAGTGATGATATGATTTTATTAGGATGAATTTTAGAGGTTCACATAGCTTAATATACCCAGAAAATTAAAAGAAAGATTAGGATCTGCAAAGTCTCCAAACAAACAAAAAAGTCAAGTCAAACAAGAAAAGAACAGTGAGCACTTTGAAATAAGGTGCGCTGTGATCTTCACTAATACAGATGCTGTCGGACATAATTGGCTATGTACTTGACTGCAAGTATTGTCTCCTCACAAGTTTGGCGGATCTGGGACTCAGGAAGGAGAAAGCCATAGGTGCCTGTGTCCCGGAGTTCAAAAGTGAAAGAATATTTTATTCCTTGATCATAAGCCCAGTCATCAGAGCCCCCGGCAGCAAGATCTGAAATGAGAAAACAGCACGGAAAAAGAAATCAGCAGCTTCTCTCTCTAACCACAAATTCTTCACTGTGAAAAATGTTATGGGTAGACTAACTATTCAAAAGAAAGATGAAGTATTTCAAAAAAATCAATCAAATTTTGCCCTAGAATTATTTTATGAGAATGATCTCAGAAAGTACTTTTTAGTGAGATGAAATTCTCAGTGCATGTCTATGTGGTGGGGGAACGCACTAGGAAAAGAATGGATGTCTTCCCGGGAAGCAAAGAGAGCGCCCCAAGTTTCTAGAAACCTAAGAATCATGCAACTTGGCAACATGAGAGTTAAGGGTGCCCCTCTTCTCTTTTACGACTGGAGATTGAACCTGGATCCTTGTTCATGTTAGGCAAGGCTTTTAACACCAAGGCATGCTACCCCTACTAGCTAGGGTTTGCACTTTTTATATTTGGTGTCTGACAACTGGCCTGGCATACTTATTCATTCAGCTGATTCATTACATTACAATTTTGTTGTCACTTATATGTTTGTTTACTATTGTTCATTGATTTAAATCAAGAACTGAACATCTCCCACTGAGCTGCAAACCATGTGCTCATATCTAGAGATGCTGGGACAAAAGAGAGATATTGTTTCTGCTTCTTATTGGCTTGCAGACAGTGGCAAGATAAGCATAATCTAACTCATCACAAAATAAACCCATGGTTAAAAACATTGGTGAACAAGTGAGTCATCTCTGTCAGAATCACCTTAAGAAGACACTTTACAAAATGGGGTCACAGAAGGTACTACTCCACTGTCACCTTAACAAACTCAGCAGCTAAGGCTGGAGTCTCCTCAGTTACAGTGGGGACCCTTTGATGACACTGGACTGAGTCTTTTTCCTTGTGTCTTTTTCTAATCCTTTCAGAATTTGGGCAAAAAGAAATCATTGGAGGGGAGAGGAAAGTAGAAACGAAATCCAAAATTGGTTCTGAGGACTGTGCCTTTTAAGGTAATTTCAAACTCTGCAGTGACCATAATGCTGAGGTCTAGTTCAAACTTTTTCTTTCTGTTTGTGCGTGCGTGTGTGTGTGTGTGCGTGTGTGTGTGGTGTGTGTGTGGTGTGTGGTGTGTGTGCGTGTGTGTGTGTGTGTTTGTGGTGAATGTATGTGTAAGCTCAATAATGTTGGGGTCGTGGCACCCAAAGCTGTTGTTAGCTTTTTACATGGATGCTGGGGGTTCGAGCTCAGGTTC